>PVKU01013157.1:0-30723 GCA_004027475.1 Anoura caudifer | reverse complement strand
TCCCTTCCCTTCTCTTCCTTTCCCTTCCCTTCTCTTCTCTTCCTTTCATGACCTTGACAGTTCTGAGAGTTATTGGCCAGCTTTTTTTTTTATAGAATATCCTCCAATTTACATTTGTTTGATGTTTTTTTCTCATTACACTTTTTTTTTTGTTTTTTCTTTTTGTAAGAAAACCACAAAGGTAAAGTGTCATTCTTATTAAATCATATCAAGGATACATACCATCAACCTGATTTATTACTGTTGATGTTTACCTTGAGCACCTGGCTGAGGTAGTGTTTTTCAAGTGTCTCCACTGTGAAGTTACTCCCCTCCTCCCACCCTTTTACCTACTATATTCTTTGGAGTATACTATGAGAGCAGGTTACTATGTAGAGCAAACATTTAAGGAGTACAAAGTTGTCTTCCATCTCCTTGAGGTCAGGGTATCTACACAAATTATTTAGAATTATTTGTGTAAATATGTGTTTACTCTTTCCCATTTATTTATTTATTTATTTTAAAAAATCATTCATTTATAGCAGTATGGATTCAATAATATTTACTTTGTACTTGGGTTACAATGCAATACCACTTTGTTTCTTTTATTGTTCAAGTCAAAGTGCTTTCACTTTGTCCATTGGTAGCTCTTTCAGATGGTTCCCATGTCTCTTTGACCTGTCTCCATTATCATGGGGTTTCTTTGACCATTTCCTTACACAACTATATTATTTATCTGCCCTGTTGTGTGGTATGACTTTAAAGCAATTAAACTGATTTCCATGGTCAATACTTATGAATGTAATTACTTCACAGTCATGATAATGCTCAGTCATACTGGCTGCACAATTAACACATAGAGGACCAAATTAATTGGATCAAAGTCTAAATGAGATTCAAAATTAAAAAAATAATTTAAAGTATTATAATCTTTTAAAATAATCTTTTAGCCCTGGCTGGTATGGCTGAGTGAACTGAAGGGTCATCGGTTCAATTCCCAGTCAGGGCACATGCCTGAGTTGCAGGCCAGGTCCCAGGTAAGAGGCATGGGAGAGGCAACCGCACATTGATGTTTCTCTCCCTCTCTTTCTCCCTCCCTTCTCCTCTCTCTAAAAATAAATAAATAAAATCTTTAAAAATAATCTTTTAAAATAAACATTTAAATTGAAGTATATAATTTATTCAAAAAGTATACAATTTCTTAGTGCATAGTAAGAATATTTACAAAGTAAATATACCCATTTAGCTAACAGACAGATTAAGCAAAAGAAAACTAATACCCTAGAAGTTTTCACCCTCATTCTTATACTTCTCTAAAGGTAGTCACTGTCTTGACCTATAACACATTGATTATTTTTTTCCTAATTTAATACTTTACATAGAGATCACATAGTACAATTATTTTATGTCTGACTCCTTTTGCTTAACATTGTGAGATTCATCCATGTTGTAAGTGGAAGTAGTTTCTTTATTTTCATTGCTTTTAGGCATTTCATTAGATCAATGACTTTCAACTGGTGCACTGCAAGAATTTTTAAAACATGTAATTCCTGACTGTTTAGTCAGGGGCACTGACCTCTTTTCTCATACATTCACAAATAAAAAAATGATGACAGCCAACATAACAATCGCTATCTAGTGTGAATGAATCAAAATTATGACTATTTTTGTCATATCAGAAAAAAATATATACTTTTGGTGTGCTGCAGAATTTTAGTAATTAATTTATGTGCCATGAGATGAAAAGGGTTGAAAATTGCTGTATTAGGTAAATGTACTCTACACTTTTATTCATTCAAATATTGACTGTTTTATAGTTTATTTACAGGCTTTTATTCTTATTATGATCACTTTTATATGTGCAATCTTGTACATCTTTTGATACATGTCCACATACATGCACACACATCTCACATCTTTGGGGTATATATCTAAGGGTGGGATTGCTAAGTCATAGTATGTGTCTATTTTCTGTTTTATTCTGTATTGCCAAAGGATTTTCCAAAGTGATTGCCACTGGCACTTAGTATTTCAATGTTTTAAATTTTAACCATTCTGGTGGGTGTTGCAATGATGAATCACTGTGGTTTTAACTTGCATTCACAGGAGGAATAATGAGGCTCAGCATCTTTATTGAACATTATATTTTGTGAAGTGCCTATTCATATGTTACCCATTAAAATGAGTTGTCCTTTTTTAAATTTTTATAAGATTTTTGTACAGTTTGTACACAAATCTCTTGTGTCCTAGGGAAGCAGACATTCAGAAAGAGTTAAAAATGCAAAAGGTTTGTTAAGTAGCACTTTGTAAAGTCATTAGACAAATACCTCACCAAGAAGAATGTGACTTGGGCTGCTTCTTGATCAGTATTACCCTGAAAGTAGTGTGACCTTGGCTCAAAAGCTGAAGGAGGCTCTGAAAATGTTAATAGCTGGAGGCTGCCAGCTAACCATACTCTTAGTAACTGGGTAAATTGTTTCTTGAAGTGGATACACATCTCTGCACATTACAGAATCCTTCTGCAACTGTATGTATTGAACATTATCTTTTCCACTGAGTGGTTTATATTTTCACATTTTAATGATATTTTTGATGAATGTGTGTTCCTAATTTCAATATTGCTTAATTTATTAAATTTTTATTCATATTACTTCTGAGTTCTGTTAAAAACTTTGTGTCTATCCTAAGTTAATGAATACATTCTCTTAATGTTACTTACTAGAAGAGTTATTGTTTTATGTTTCATGTTTAGATCCACACACTATATGGAATTAATTTTGATCATTAGAATAAAAAAAGTAGGGGTTATATTGTTTATCTAGTTATCTAACTATCATCTATCTGTTTATCTATATCTATCTAGAGATTAACATAGATAGACATAAACATAGATAGACATCCAATTAATCCAGAAACATTAATTGAAAGATCATCCTTTTTTACTGTTCTGTAATGGCATCTTTATCATATATTAAGGGTCTATAAATATGCAGGCTTGTTTTAGAATATTCTTTTCTATTCCATTAGTCTGTTTATCTCTTGCTGCATATTTATATACCCCTCTGACCTAACTACTGTAGTTTCAGAGCTAATCTTATCATCTGGTGATATTCATTGTTTGTTCTGTTTCTTTAACATTTTATGCTATCCTTTCTCAACTGATGCTTTTTATTTTGACAGAGAACATAATTAATGATTCGAATGATACTTTTCTCAATTCTCACAATTATGATAACATTTTAGATGCATAAGAGAGAAGTAAACTCATTAAATAGAAGTTTTAGGGCATTAGAGTTTAATCCTTTCATGGAAATCTATTTCAGAAATCATGGAGAACTACTCATTTTTCCCTGTATATTAATAAAAAGTTAAAAATAAGCTTGTCAATTACCACAATTATTTTAATAGGAGTATTATGGGGACAGAACTTAATCTGTACCTCAATTTGTATAAAATAAAAATCTTAGCAATATTAAGTTCAAATACACAAATATGATATATTGCTTTATTTTCTTAGGTCTTTTTTAATTTCTCTCATTGATGTTTTGTAGATACTTGGCACATTTTTATTAGATTTGTTCCTAGGTATTTATTATTTTTCCTATGTATTTAGTTTTTTGATGCTATTGTAAAAGTAATATTTAAAAATTTTATTTTTCATTCTTTGTTGCTGTTTTTCAGAATGCAATTTTTTGAACATTGACATTTTAATCCACAGCCATGCTAAATTTACACATCACTTATCATAGTTGTTCTATGCATTCTTTTAGATTTTCTATGTGCAAAATCATCTACTGGATTTATCTATGAATAACTACAATTTATTACTCTTTTTTCAATCATTTATTTTTCTTATTGCATTTTCTAGAATCTTCCCTAGAATTTAGAAAGAGCTATAAGAACACTTATTCCCTATTTCATGTGGTAAAGTTTAAAATATTTCTCCTTTCAGTACAATGTACATATTTTTAAAAGAGTATTCTTACTATATTAATGATGGTCTTTCTTCCCTTGATTTTACTAATTATTGAATTAAGATGACCATGACATTTTTTCTTTTAGTATATTAAAATTATGAAATATATTAATTTTCAAATGTTAAAATAACTTTTCATTTCTGAAATAAATGCAAAATTGTCATAATTTTTTTCCATTTTATATTTTGCTGGATTCAGTTTGCTATTACACTGTTGAAGATGTTTGTACCTCTGTTTCTTGGGACAGATTTATCTATAAATTTCTTCACTTGATGTGGCTTTCAGTGATTGCTATCAAAGTTATGCTAGGGTTGTAAATCCAATTGGTTTCATTTTTTCTTCCAAAAGTGATTATATAAGGTATACCCAATGTCTTCTTAAATACTTTTCAGAATTAATTAATAATGAGTTTTGTGCCTGAAATTTTCTTTGTTAAAAAGTATTTAATTATACCTTTAATTATTAGGACTATTCAGATTTTCTACTTTTTCTTAAGCCAGTCTTTGTAAGTTCTGTTTACATAAATTTACTCATTGCATTTAAATTGTCATAATTTTATATAAAATATTTTATCTGTTTTCATCTTCACTTTACCTAATAATGGCTTCTTGAAGTTTTCAGATTTGGTGAGTCCTCTTTCCAAGTTTTCAATGCATATGTTCACATACTAGAGATTCTGAGTCATTTCAGTTGGGATTAATAGAAGGGAATTCAGTTGCACAAATACCTCTTACACCACAAAGCTTTATATCAATAATTTTCAACATTGTGATTTATGATTTAAAAAAAATTAAATAGATTGATTAAATAAATTATGTGCATGTGCATATGAAAGGAAAGAGAGAGAAAAAAGAAAGAGAGCATAAAGGCTCTGACAGACTAATCCATGTGAGAATGAACATTGGATAGGTTATCATGATTTCTAAAAAAGTTTTTCAAAATTTTAATATACTTCAACAACTCAATCTGAGCAGATGTGTGAATAACATATATACATTAATATGGTGGTAAGAGTCACCCAGGTGTGCTTCTCAAGTATGCCCCCCCAAACCACGAGCAGCTTGAGGACTTACTAAAAGTAGGTTCCTGGAGCCAACCCCACATCTGCTGAATCAAAAAAGCTCTCAGAATAAAACCCAGAAAACTAACCTTGTAACCAGCTGTCTAGCCACTGACACTGGAGAACTGCTTCTTTAGGTAAACTTCCTGTTAGTAATTCAGAAGACTGACTTTACCTAATGTTCAAAGCCACAATGTTCACTTTAGATGCTTCCTGTGCTGAGGAAGGGGAGTATCTCACCTGAGATGTAGGCTAGCTATCCCTAGAGATAGATGAGTATTTCAGCACTAGCACAGATATCGGTATGATTAAGGATATAAGAATGAAATTCGGGCATTTAACTGATATAATTTAAAATTGAAATTATTCTTCCTACCCCCAAAACTGTTTATTTGGTTGACTAAAACTTTATTTTGTACCTTTTTTTTTTTTCAGGTAAAGGAGAAAATGAATTAGCTAGTTGTATTAAACTCAGCTATTGGGAATCAAAGCTGGATGACATATATGTCCAGGTGTTTGAAAGGACAATGATCATTTGTCACTTCCCAGTGTCCACTAAAACAATGCCAATTTAGAATGGGGGAATATGATTACAAATAAGCATTTGGCATATCTCTTTCTAATAACTAACCAAGGATTCCTTTCACATCATTGGTGCTTAATGAGTTGTCTACTAATATTTCATATTTTTACACTGAAAGAATAACGTATCTGATAATATAAGAGCACAACTATTCTTTCTGTTTTGCTTTTGAAATTAAAAAACAGTTTTCTAAGTAAATATTAGAATATCTGATGATAGTATGATAGTTTTTGATGAGGAGGAACTAATAGCTATTATCCTGGGTGCAATTATCAATAAACTTCTCTTTATGAACACGTAGCTGGGGTCATGCTTGGCTATCTCATGTCAGGTATCATTCTCCAGGACAAAACAATCTTTGCCTTCAAGAAATTGCATGAGAAATTCATGTCTTAATCACTTGCATAGGAAAATAATACATTTATATTTTGAAATTTTAGATATCTCATTAAAATTATTGAATAAAAATATATTACTGATATTAAAAATTTCAGATGTGCTTTAAAAAATAAAGATAGTATACAATAAAGAATATTTAAGAAACATTCTCATTAAAATAATGTTTGAATTTTATTGCTGGCCAAGATAGATGCATGGATAGATACACTTCACCTCCTCGCACAACCAAAAGAAGGACCATAAATTTAAAAACAAAAAACATCGAGAACTTCCAGAAAATTGAACTGTATGGAAGTCCAACAACCAAGAAGTTGGAGAAGAAACATTCACCTGTACTGGTAGGAGGGGTGGAGATGGGCTGCTGGGGTGGGGAGGACATGTGAAAAGGCAGCAGCTGGTGGACCAGGCAGGTAAGGTGGACACTGGTGCATAAGGCAGTCCCATATCCACATGCAGATAAACTAGGAGGAACAACTAGGGAGCAAGAAAGACTGCACAACCCAGGGTTCCAGTTAAGGAAAAAATAAAGCCTCAGAACCTTTGACTGTAAAAACCTGTGGGGTTGTGGTGGCAGGAGAAACTTCCAGTCTCTTGAAAGTGGGGTGAGAGCTGAACAAGCAGCATTATTCCCTCTCTCACCTCTCCTCCACTTACAGTGCTACAACTCACCAAATTGGTTGCCCCACCCTGGCAAATACCTAAGTCTCCACCCCTTACAACACAACTGGTGCACTGAGACAAAGAAACATGGCCCAAATAAATGAACAGATTAAAACTTCAGAGAAACAACTAAGCAATGAAGAGAGAACCAACCTGTTAACTGCAGGGTTCAAAGCAATGGTAATCAGGATGCTCACAGAAATTATTTAGTATGGTTGAAAAACAAAGGAAGAGGTGAAGACTACACAACGTGAAATAAAAAATATATACAGGGAACCAACAGTGAAGGGAAGGAAACTGGGATTCAAATCAATAATTTGGAACACAAGAAAGAAATAGATATTTAACCAGAACAGACTGAAGAAACAAGAATTCAAAAAAAAAAAAAAAATGAGGAAAGGCTTAGGAACCACAGGGACAACCTTGAATGTTCCGACATCTGAATCATAGGGGTGCCAGAAGGAGAAGTAGAAGACCAAGAAATTGAAAACTTGTGTGAAAAAAATAATGAAGGAAAACCTCCCCAAACTGGTGAAGGAAATAGACATAGAAGTCCAGGAAGCTCAGAGAGTCCCAGACAAGTTGGACCTAAAGAGGAACACACCAAGACATATCATAATTAAATTGCCAAAGATTAAAGATAAAGAAATAATCTTAAAAGCAGCAAGAGAAAAGAAGTGAGTTCCTTACAAAGAAGTTCCCATCAGACTATCAGCTGATTTCTCAAAAGAAACCTTAAGTCAAGAAGGGGCTGGAAAGAAGTATTTAAAGTCAAGAAAAACAAGGACCTACATCCAAGATTACTCTATCCAGCAAAACTATCATTTAGAATGGAAAGCCAAATTAAGTGCTTCCCAGATAAGACAAAGGAGTTCATCATCACCAAGCCCTTATTATGTGAAATGTTAAAGGGACTTATCTAAGGAAAAGGAAGATCAAAACTATGAACAATAAAATGACAACAAACACACAACTATCAACAACTGAACCTAAAACAAAAACAAACTAAGCAAACATCTAAAACATGAACAGAATCACAGAAATAGAGATTACATGGGTGAATATCAGCAGTGAGGGGGGGGATGGGGAAAAAGTACAGGGAATAAGAAATATAATTTGTGGGCACAAAATAGACAGGGGGAGGTTAAGAATCGTATGTGAAATGGAGAAGCCAAAGAACTTATGTGTATGACCCATGGACATGCACTAAGGAAGGGAATGCTGGAAGGAATGGGGTTATTAAGTGGAAGGGGAAAAAGGGGCCAAAAAAGAATGGGACAATTGTAATAGCATAATAAATAAAATATACTTAAAATATTTGAAATTTATTAAAATATATTCTGATAGAACATTTCTTTTTATTATTTTTTCATGGGCATTAATTTTTATATAAAAATAGTATGCAAAAGCATAATTGATATGTCTTCTGTTTAATATACATGAATTTATGATAAATGTCTGCTTTGAATAATGCGATTTTTAACTCTTGAGTAATTGTTCAAAATCCAGCAAAAAATAGAATTATGTTGTAAACTGTTTATATATATAAAAACAACAACAAAGCATTATACTTTCACTGCAGGGGTCTTTGAAACATTTTCTATGAAATGCTTGTATTTGTCAATGCGGTGTTCACAGAAGAGTCAGATATTTTAACCAATAATTGAAATTAGTACTGTTTGATTTTATTTAGGAGTTGCCCACTAAAAGAATGTATCAGATATAATTTATATAAATATACATGCTTTTTAATGGTGGAGTAAATATATATTCAATAAATCTATGAAATAATTTAATAGAAAGGAATAAAAATCATTTTCCCCATTATTTTTATAGTCCCATAAACTCATTATATACTCAGCATCTTTTCAAAATATATGAAAGGAAACAATTTGTGGCAATAAAAATTTAATCAGATCACCTGCAGGAAGGAACATTTAGAGATAATTGCTGTGTGCTGTAATCACTTCCTTCAGTCCTGATCCTGTAGGTGCATATGAGCTAACATTATTAATGTTTTTTGTCTTTCAGGAGGTATGTGTAATTATTCTGTGCCTCACTGGTCTATGACTATACGCTCAACACTTTAATGAGACTTGCCCTTGCCTGTCTGCACACGCACTAAAAGAAAACCAAATCCCTTTTCTGAACTTCAGAGACTCTATCCTTGCCATGTATTATTCATTCTAAGTAAGTTAATGTCATTGGGAGACAGAGTTTCTACCTTGCATGGTAAAAGATTTTAAGAGAGGTGCAGTTAATTACTTACTGCCCATGCCCTGGTGTACTTTTCCATATGGTCTTTTTTTTTTTTTTTTTTTTTTTTTTTTAAGCATATGAGTGACAAGAACTCATCAGGGCAAAATCATAAGCAAAACTTTTTATATTAAGACTTTCATATCAGTGTGTGGGGTACTAGCTAATTCCAGTTTTTCAGTCAGAAACTGTGCAAATAGTTTAGCATCTGGCTTCTTTACGTGCTTATTTTAATTCTTTGGTTTCTTAAACCAAGTACAGAATTCTCTCTAGTGCTTCAATTGTATGTGTTGGTGACCTTGAAATGAAAGTTTTATTAGCAGGAATGCCTATGTTCTCACGGGAAACATACTAAAACTTTTAAATCCCCACTGTGGGTGTAATTTTGAAGTGATGAAAATCCAAAATGTACCTAATGGAAAGGACATTATAGCATTTATTTTTTTAAAAATTATTTATTTTAGAGAGGGGGAGGGGAGGGATAAAGAGAGGGAGAGAAACATCAATGTGGTTGCCTCTCTTGCACACCCCCTACCCGGGACCTGGCCGGCAACCCAGGCATATCCTGTGACTGGGAATCAAACCCAAGACCCTTTGATTCACAGGCCAGCACCCAATTCACTGAGCCACACCAGCTAGGGCATATTTCTTTTAATTGTTTTGAATTATACAAAAGAAGACAAAATGCTTCTCTTATGTTTTCTAAGTTTGAAGGTGGGCTTTAAAATGTTCCTTAATTGACCAATACTTGTTCTGATACAAGCATTGTAAATCAACACATGTAATGGTTATTGGAAGTGAAGAATGAAAGTTGAGCAGTTCTGCTCTAGAAGGTCTGCATCAGGGAAGGCTGGGGCCAGCAATCCTGCTGGGTGGGTTGCCTGTTCCTTGGCAAGCCACACTCGTATAGTAGTCCACTGCCTTTACATCATTGGTCTGTGATGTTGAGTGCTTTTGGAAATTTGGTCTAAAGCACAGGTGGCAAACACAAGGCTGGCAGGCTGCAGCGGGCCAAATCCAGCCCTTCACCTTGTTTTATCTGGCCCAGCACCTTGTTTCTACCTGGCGGCAGCACCAGCTCCTTGCCCCTAGTTAAGAAGTAGTTACATTCACACAGACCTAAAATTACGTTCGGCCCTTTGAAGGCAACTGAGATGTGGACCCCAGTGAAAATGAGTTTGACACTCTTGAAGCTTCTCTACACTAGGCCTCAGTTTGGCCACTGCATGTTAAAATAATAGAAGTAGAAAGGACTTCAAAATTATGTTAGAGTAACTTATTTTATAGTTGAGAAAACTGAGTGCTAGAAGTTGGAATGATTCAGTTACAGGTAGTTTAATTCTCTATGCTTCAGTGTCATTAAATATCTCTTAATATTAAAATAAATTATAAACATACATCTATCATTTGCTATTCCTAAATAGATATCAAAAACATAACCATAACACAGATTTTTAAAGTTTATTTTTATTGTTGGCATTTTTATTTTTCCTTATTTAACCATTGGAAATGCTTCCTCTACAGTGAATGTAAGAATATGATTATCAAGGAAGCTGGCAGCAACGCAACATGTTTGTAGAGCAGAAATTTGATATGATTTAAACACAAATGTAAGATTTATTTTGGTTTTATAATTTACACATTATGCATTAGTAAGGTTGATTTTCCATACAAAAGGGAATTTGTATTTGAACAAAAGATTTTCACCAGTATTATACTTGTCTTATGTTTTTACGATGTTTAATGATACTATTATTTTTCCTAAATAAAAAGGATACTTAACTATAATCTTATTTTCCTTATACTTTAGTTATAATTTTATTTCAAAAAACAATATTTCTCATGTTGTCATTTTAGAAAGACATGTTTGGCAGGAGGTAGAATAAAGAGAAAGAAATTCAGTATACCCCTAATGAAATAAAACTAATCAAGACATTAAGGCCAAGCCCAATTTAGTGATGATTAAGGAGTAATTATATTTTCAGAGCGTTAAGACAGCAGTTCGAACTGACGTGGTTTCAGTTCGGTCCCACAGAGTGCAGATGCACGTTGTGCTGACAGATGCGGTCACTCCATTGAATCAGGTTCTTGAGTGGACATCAGGAAAGCTGAGTCTATGTTCAGCTTTACAAGTAATTTTGCAGAACTCCTATTTTGTATCACAATTTTTTAATCTATGGCTATGCAATTCTCACCTTTTTCTTATAAAGAGATTTTGATGGTCAATGAATTCTATTAGAGGGTGCTTGGTAAATTAAACAATGCTGTGTGTTTTTTTAAAATTTAAGTATAGTTGGTGTATGATATTATATTAGCTATGTTACTTTCAGGTCCACAATATAGTGATTTAACTTTTTTTATACCTTACAATGTAATCACCCCACTAATTCTAGTAATCATCTGTCACTGTGAAAATTTATCACAATCTTATTCAGTATATTCCCCTTTCCTCTCATCTCTCTGGTAACCCCTTTCACCTCTGTTTCTAATCTTTTGTTTGTTCATTTTTAAAAATATTCTACATTAAAGTAAAACCATATAGTATTTGTCTGTCTCTGACTTATTTCAGTTAGCAAAATACCTTCTAGTTTCATCCATGTTGTCATAGTCATAAATGGCAAGACTAAGTTCTTTTTAATGCTTGATAATATTCATATATATACATATATTCAAATACATAAGTATACATGTGAATATTATGACAAAGGATACAAGAAATGAAAAAAAGACAGTCTATATATTCATATATACACACAATATCCATATATACATATGCATACACAATATCCATATATTATGTATGTGTGTATGTGCATATATACATGTGTTTGTATATATGCATATGACTTATTGTCAATTTCTCCATTTATGTCTATCAATATTTGCTTTATATATTTAGGGACTCCTATGTTGGGTGCATAAATTGTTTACAAGGGCTATATCCTCTTGTTGAATTGATCTCTGTGTTTCTTTGTCTCTTGGTTGAGCCTGCGTCTTAAAGTCTGTTTTCTCTAATGTAAGTATTGCTACAATGCTACTGTATTTTTCTTTCCATTCACATGAAATATCATTTTTCATCCCTTTATTTTCACTCTTTGTATGTCCTTTCATCTGAAGTGGGCCTCTTATTATTCATATTTATGTTCCTTTGATTTTTCCTTCTTTTTCTTACAGAAGTCTCTTTAAAATTTCTTGTAATGGTGGTTGGTGAAGATGAAGTCTTTTAGCTTCTTCATGTCTGGGAAGCTTTTTATTTTTCCTTCAGTTTTAAATGAAAGTCCTGCTGGGTATAGTAGTCTTGGTTGTGCGTTGTTGCTCTTCATCATTTTGAATATTTTTGCAAATCTTTCTGGCCCGAAAGTACCCGTTTAGAAACATTTTATGGGAGCTTTCTTGTATGTAACTGTCTTTCTCTTTCTGTTTTTAATATTTTTCTCTTTAATGAAAAATAGAATGAAAATTGAAAAATAAATAAAAATGATTTAAAAAAGAAAGATTTTTTTGTCTTTAACCTTTACTATTTTAATTATGTGTCTTGATGTGAGCCTCTTTGGGTTCATCTTGTTTAAGATTCTCTGAGATTCCTAGACTTGTAGGTCTTTTTCCTACTCTAGTTTAAGGAAGTTTATAGTCATTATTTCTTCAAATAGTTTCTCTATTCCTTGCTTTCTTTCTCCTCCACCTGAAACCCTATGATACCAATGTTGTTATGCTTGATGCTGTCTCAGAGGTCCCTTAATCTATCCTCAATTTTTAAAATTCTTTTTTTTTTTTTTGCTATTTGTTTTGGTGTTTTCTGCTACCCTGTCTTGATCCTCTGCTTTATCTAATTTGTTGTTGATTCCCTTCTAATATATATTCTTTATATCAGTTATTGTATCCTTCTTTTCTGACTTTTTTCATGGCTTCTATGTCCTTTTTTATGCCTACTATTTCTTTTTGAAGTTTTCACTGAATCCATCTATTCTTCCCCTAACTTCCTTGAGCATCCTTATAAGCATTGTTTTGGACTCTGTATCTGGTAGATAGATTGCTTACCTTCAGTATCTTTCACAAAAGCTGTTCCTTTGTTTCTCTTATTCCTTTACATGGTCCTCTATGCAAATCCGTCTTTTTTTATTCTCAACTATACCTCAATGCTTGCTATCCCATCAGTCTTTTTGCAGGCTAACTTCTCTCCTAAGTTTGAAGACTCAGCTATGCCTCTTACTAGCTGTTTTTGTTTGGGAAGATTACTTAAACCTATTGACCTTTAGTTCATTAAATGTGTATTGGCAAATCATTATTTTACAAGGTTACTTTAAAGGTACAGTTTCTAGCACAGTGCCTGATACATCATCAGATTTACATAAATTGCAGTGATAGCCTTAGGTGTGCAGTCATAGACTTTAAGTGAATTTGGCTGCAACAGCTATCTTACCTTTAGCCTTTAAAATGCTGCTCAAGTGTTCTAGAACTTATGTCTAGTTGAGTCCCTCTTAAACTTAAAAACCTTCAAAACCTCTTACCGCCTAAAGTTTTGTGGAATTTGAAACCATTGCTATTCTGCATTTCCACCTCCAAGGCTCTGTGTTCACTTCTCACCACTTTTGGAAGACAAATTTACTCCCCACCATTAGAGTACATCAGGAACCTCAGTGTTCCTCAATCTTGCTTGTTTTGTTTATATCTGACTGAATTGCCCTTTCCTCATTTTCCTTCATAACTAAACTTCGGGCCCAACCTTAAGCCCTGCTTTGAAGAGTTCCTGAACTCCCATCCCTTGTCATATATAGAAGTAATTACTCACTGCTCTGGAAAGCCTTTATCATTTGTTCATATAGCTAATTATAATAGTTAACTTTTGTTGAATTTTATTATATTCTTGACCCTCTTACAAGTGTGTTACAGGTATGAATTTATATGTTGGGGGAAGGTACCATTATTATCCACACTTTATAGATAAGAAACTCAGGCAGAGTGGTTAAGGAACTTTGCCTAACATCAGTAGGTGGTGGAGTGAGACTTTGACCCAAGGCAGGCTGGCTCTTGTGTCTACGCAATTATCCACTCACTCCTTATTGTTTCCCTGGGACAGACCCTTCTGCGTGGCATGGGCCCAGCTCGCACTCAGAGATGCACAGGACCCACGCCCAGATAGGTTCTTTTGTGGATAATCAGCTTTGCAATATACTTAGGCTGTTTCGAAACTGGCTTTCTACTGAAGCCCCCTCACCCTGCAAGTAACTTGCAGGCCCATTGTAACTGCCTGCTTATTCATTTGCTAATGTCCTTCTTCTGTGATGTAAGGAGGGGCATTGGCTCCTTTGTGATAACGGGGATAGGAGGAACCATCTTGGAAAAAAAGGGATATGATTAGAATAAAGGCCTGTGATGGCAGAGGCCACAAGTTTGGCTCCTCTTGAGAGAAAAGCTGGTCTATTGTCCTTATTCCTCCACCTGACTCGGTAGTCTGTGTGTATGTTTTAATTCATCTATAATGATGCGGACACTGTTGGCTGGTGTCCACATCAGCTGGTGCCCACACAGGGACCCAGAGGCCACGAGCCATGGTCATCATGGACAACACACCAACTTGGTGGGATTCGAGTGCATTCAGCGGAGGTAAGGGCTGAAGATCCCGAGTGCTATTCGGGAATGTCGTAGGCCGTGTTGGATTCAGAGGAATAGGATTTTCTTCCTACGTCGCTCTTTCTCGAGACCACCTTGCAACTCTACGTTTTTTAGTAAGCAGAATGCTCCCTCTCCCAAGCTTTGTCCAGGAGGCGACCTCAAACAAGGTCTGGGCTTGGGAGAAAGAGCAAAGATTTTCCCTTTAATCAGCTTTTAAAACCTCAACTAGTTACAGTTTACAGGCATCTCGGTAAATTCTTTCCTTTAAGCCAATTTTTTTTTTTCTTAAAAAAATTTCTTTGAAGGTTTCTGCGGACCTCAACAACGAGAAACGGGCTCTCTAAGAGCTAGACCAATGTTTTAGCTCCAGCAGTTACGGGGTGCTGATTTCCTCCCACATAGGGGATTTTTGGCAGCTACTGTGAGTTTCATGGACCACCTGGTGAACTCACAGAGGCGCGCACACTCAAATGCCTTCAGGAGTGCCCCCCCCCCCCACTTTGCACCACCCTGGCCTGGCATGGCATGGGGTTTCGCGCCCCCCGGAGGGGCTGGCTTGAGCTGAGCTGCACGTAGCCCGGAAGGGCTGCCCCGCGGCCAGCAGAGGCCGGCCGCTTCTCCACAGTGCCCCGCTGGTGCGAAGGTAGGTGAGCACGTGTCCTCAGACAGCCCTTCCACAGTCCAGGGCTGGCGCGCTGTCTCCACTGTGTCCCGTGTTGGGGACCTGGTCTAAAAGGCCAATCCATGCTGCCCCTGGGGACGTGTGCCTGTGGCGGTGACCAGCAGGACGCTGCTAGTGGTGCTCGTGGGACTCGGGCTCCCGGCTCAGCAGCCCAGCTGCACCGTGCGGCTCCGGGCGCCAGCGGCGGTCTGGTTGTGGCTCACTCCCCTCACTTCCTCTCCGCCCTGTGCTAACGGGAGCAATTTTTCTGTGTGTCCAGTGGTGCTGGATCCCCCGTGGGTCCAGCCTACGGGGTCTGTCCACAGGACCGCAGTTCCAAGCAGCACCGAGCAGCCTTGGAACTGGCGCAGACTGCATGTTGCAAAGGAGATTTCTAGCCAGAGCATCTTTGAGATAAGGAACAGCAGTTTCTGTGCTTTTTAGGAGGCTGCCAGCATGCTGTAGTGGGATAGGGGGTGGCATGTGTTAAAAAATATTAAAAAATCCTCCTTGTTTATGCCAGAGCTGTGACCTTTATTGTAAAAATTAATATGGGTGTGTTGTCTTCCAGGTAAAGCTAGCCCTTTTATGCAGAAAACAAAGTACCATTTTTTAACTCAGCACATGTAAATATTGATCGTTTCCTTGGGTAAGAACTGGCTGTTCTTCCGAGGGAAATGGTTAATTATTCAAGTCACAAAAGGCCCTTGGCGCGCAAACTTTTCTTTTGTCTAAAACATATTTTTTCAGAGCATCTCCCACCCAATTGCAGCGTGCAGAAACAGCAGGGGGCCTGTCTTTTCAAGCTAAGCTAAAATGTACAAACCCTCCAGCTTGAGACCTTTAATCATTTAAAATGGCCTCAGCAAATTAAAACTGATAATGGCCCTGTATACTCTTACAATCCAACTGGTCAGAAAATTATAGAATGGGCTCCTCGTATTTAAAAAAAAAATCTTTTTAAACAGAAAAATGGGGGAGTCATGAGTCCTTCCCCCCAAAAAAATTTGATTATATTTGTTTACATATAATTTTCTAAATTGTGATGAATCTCTTTGTATTCCAATTTAGAAACACTTTCAGAGGAGAGAGCCAAGGTCATCTTATCCTCAGGTTTTATATTAGAGATTCACTGAGAGATGGCTCTTTGCAGGGCCCTTAACTTGGGGAAGAGGGTGTGTCTGTGTTTCCATCCCTACAGGTCCTGTCTGGCTGCCAGCCGAAAGAATAAAGTCTTATCGTGAGTGGGACAGACACCAAGCTCTGCTACCTGGAGCTGAGAATCAGTCGACTGACAGACCAGATGGCCCAGCTGACCCTGAACCAAAAAGAATACAGACACTCACACTGTCACTCATGGGCCTGTGCCTGCCAATGGAGGAGGTTGGGACCTGCCCCAATGACAGGGGCTGAGGCTCAGGTACCACCTGCAGAGAGCAACAACCCCTCAATGCCCCATAATGTTCAATGGTTGAACCCTAAAAAACTGTTTCTATGGACTGGACTTACAAGTTTGGGTCCTAGCAGCCTTTGGATCCCCCTTTGTCTTAATCCTTATTTGTGCCTTATGATATATATAAAAGTTGTTTTTTTAAGATTGCATTCGGGAATAGCAAGTAGGTTCCACAGGTTTAAACAATTACAATTGCATTTACAAATGAAAAAAAAGGGAGATTATATGTTGGGAACTGCCCTGCCTGGTCTCAGAGGCTGTAATACCCCATGGCTAAGGCTGAGTAAGAGCCCAAGGGACCCGCTTCTTCTGGGTCTGAACTGAGCCACTAAGGAGACAGAGCTTATCTCCCTGGCAGGATCGCTGCTTCTACTGCATCTGTATTTGGCCTCCAATCCTTGGTCGGTTAGTCAATGATGGGTAAGACTCCTCGAGGGAGGGGCAACCCAAGTCAGACATGACCACATGGAATGACCTCATGGAAGGACTGGGGGGCCACAGCAAAAAGAGGGTGATGGACCCTCGCCCCCAGCTATTCTGATATAGCCCGAGTCCCCATTTCCATCTGGGAGATGTCTTCCTGGATCTAATCCACCTAAGCCTGAAACAATGCCGGAGGTGGGTGTGGCCCTGTGCTGGAAAAGGCAGATTCCCCGGGGCGATCAGGACTAACAAAGAAAGCATAAAATCCTGTGAAACTTACTTTGCTGATACCCTCAATTTAAATGATAAGGGTCCAAGCCTGAAACAAGTGTTTCCCCCAAAATTTTATGGCACTTTAGCTATTTGACCCTGACACAAAATAGGCCCTCAGAGTTATTTGAATGTTACCTATTTGACCATTACTGCCTGACAATGATTGATTGGGATTAATCTGAAAATGTGGGTCTTTGGGACCGCTGATTGCTTACTGATTATAATAACGTTCTATGTATTTTGATGTATTTGCAAATTATTTCCCCAGGGTCGTGTGGGAGATCGGCAAACAGCAAGCTTTGTAGGATCATAGTGGTTTTATCAAAATGAAAGGGGGGAGATGTGGCAGACCCTTCTGCGTGGCGTGGGCCCAGCTCCCACTGAGAGATGCACAGGACCCACGCCCACAGATAGGTTCTTTCGTGGGTAATCAGATTTGTGATACACTTAGGCTGTTTTGAAACTGGCTTTCTGCTGAAACCCCCTCACCCTGCAAGTACCTTGCAGGCCCATTGTAACTGCCTGCTTATTCATTTGCTAATGTCCTTCTTCTGTGATGTAATGAGGGGCATTGGCTCCTTTGTGGTAACGGGGATAGGAGGAACCATCTTGGAAAAAAAGGGATATGATTAGAATAAAGGCCTGTGATGGCAGAGTCCACCGCTTTGGCTCCTCTTGAGAGAAAAGCTAGTCTGTTGTCCTTATTCCTCCACCAGACTTGGTAGTCTGTATGTATGCTTTAATTCGTCCATAATGACCCGGACACTGCTGGCCGGTGTCCACATCATTTCCCGACAGTGTTTAACATTGGATGGACTGTCATATGCCCCAGTCATACCCTTGAATTAGTGAAGACCAACTCCCGTGCTGTACATAGATTAGTTCATCAGTAACAAGTGCAATTACAGGCAATTAGGATATAAGCCCTCTAGGACTATGTAAGTGAGAGCAGTTTGCAAATGAGTTTCATTGTTAAAGTGCTTTTGAAAGGGTAACTATCCATAATGCTGCACAATCAACTTATACTACTTAGAGAGTGATTATTCATTTTTGTGACTTGCTTTTTTGTCATTTACTGACTTCACCTCTGGCCCATCATTCCTGATTTTTGCTATTTCTCTGCTCATTACCATGTCCGATAGAAGAAGAGAGAGGAGATGAATTCTAATCATTTAATTTTTCCTCCTTGTTGGCCTGCTAGAGCAAGGAAAGGGTAAACTGTTAGAAAATATAATGTTTAGGATTATACTGTGGAATTTTATACACGCATACTTATTTTTCATTATTATCAATAACCAAAACTCATTCACAATGTAAGAACCATGTGTTGTGTTCTTACTGCGGGCTAAGCTTTGTGAACTGCATTATTGTTCTTTTAAGAAATATAAGCTTCATCTTGTATTTTCAAACTTTTAATATATGTCCAATCTGAAAAATCTCATAAAACAATTTTTGAGAGTGTGTATTAATTAACTTAGGAGTATACCTAAATGCACTGCTATAAGAATTCCGACTTAAGGAAACTTTGTTCATTTTTCATGGGCTAAATATAAGCCTTCTCCTATCTTATTTCTGCATTGTGCTTCAATTCCAAGTCCCAGGATTTTCCCCAATAGTATCCTTCTGGACACATCCAGGTGGTTCCTAAGCACATCATATGCACGTACCCTATGATGTTTGTCATACCTGGTGCACTCTCCACCTCTCATTTCTGTTGTGAGCTCTCTTCTGCCTTTGAAACCCAACCAAGAAGCAAAAGTCTCAAGGAAAGTATCTCTGGGAAACTGCCTTGTTCCTGGCTTGCCTTGCTGCTATAAACTCCTGTAACACTTGTTACCTCTATTGGTGACACTTAGTCTTGATATTCATATCCTTTTCTGCTTGCCCTGTCTCACTTATTGGTTTCATATAACAATGATAATACAAACTGCCATTCATTGAACAGTTTCTTAGAATCAGGCACTGTACTAAGTTTGAACAAACTATCTTGTTGACTGTTCACAACAACCCTAGGAGGTAGGCATTACAAAGGAAGTAACAGAGGCTCAGAGAGGTTAACCCACTTGCCCTAAATTGCGCACTTTGTGAATGGTAAACATTGCTTTTTATCATGAGTCTCTTTGAGGCCGGAGATCATATGCCGTGTCTTTCTCTGAAGATTATTGTGAAGCAACAGTGTGAGAAAACTTGTAGCACCCAAAGCACAAAGGGGACCCTAATCATCTGTGAATAATCATATTCTTAAGGTACAAATGAAAAGTGTGTGGGTAAGTAGCAATAAAAACACCAAGTCAATACTTCTTTATTTGCATAATTTAAAATATCTTCTTATTTATATAGCCCCCTAAATAGTAATTTATTGATGAAGAAATGATATGAGAATACCATAACTTTGTAACTTGTTGATAACCATATAATGGTAAGCATTAACAATAAATTTTCTAACATTGGGTGGACAGTTAGATCATTATAGATTACAGAAGGAATAGTTTTTGAAAATTTTTAATTTTCAAAATAATTTTATTAATATTATTTCTAAGTTTCTTATATCATCAATGAAACATTTTGTAATGCACTATTTTCCCTGTTACCTTCCAGGTACCTAGAGAATGTTCAACTTGAAATGTTATTTTCCAGTTTGTGTTAACATCTTCAACAATCTACAGTGTATCGATTAATAGTGAGTTACTTGTAAAATATTGGCTACTAACAGACTTGTCCTTGAATTTATATATACATTTCAAACATGTACATGCATATGTATTTAGATTTTCTTTGCCTAATTGTTATGCTCCCAGATTTTTCAAGTGATTATTCATTTTTTAAGGTAGAGATAAGCAACAGCAGTAAAATATGGTTATCATGTATAGGCTTTCGTGCTGATTTTAAAGTGATAGCCATTTTTAAGGTGTCTACTGAAATAACATATTTCATGCTTGTCATAATGATTTATGACACCTTTCATTTCTTTGACAGACAACCTAGAATATTTTCAGTTTATCTAATATATGTCCAATAAAAATCTATTTATGTCTCTGTGGGTGTGCACAGCCAAAACATGAAATAGTGCCAAGTGTCAGCAATTCTTCTTCTGTTAATAAGGATCCTGGAGAAAAATTTGACTCAAACAGCAGGGGCTGTGGTTCTCTTTCTGGCCTCTTTTGAAATCTATCAAGCCATTTTTATTGCTATATTTTAAAATCTTGCCAAGAAATTAAATAGATAGGTATCTTAACATGGATTATAAGCAATCTTTTCACTGTGGGAAGTTTTCTATGGTTGCCATTAAATTTAAAATCTTTCACCTTTATGTATTTGATCCAGAGATGTCTTTTTCCTGTGTTTGCTTAAAAGGTATATCTTTCATTATTTAATCAACTACAAAAATACAAATAAACTTTGTTGGTGATTCGAGGAAAATTGTTTTTAAATAGTAATTATGTTAAGCTATAGCTTATTTGAAGGAATTAAATTAGATATTTTTCAGTTTGGTTTTAGGTTGTTCAGTGGGCTGAGGCCCATGTCATCTAGTAATATGATGCTTATGCATGCCTTCCATGGCAACCCCTCCCCTCTTCTAGAAACATCTCCACATGCAGGAAAGATTCAGGCAGCGAAGACAAGTCTTTCCTCTTCACTCCATCCACTGCCTTCATTTGGCTTCATTCGTATGACGTTTTCAAAGCCCTAGTGCCATGGTCCTTTGACATTCCCCAAACCAAAATCTTAGATATCTGTTCAATTTCAGCAATTCCCATTCAGCATTTAAAACTTGTCATCACTCAGAACTGCTCAGTTTCATAGATCTCATGTCTTTGATGGCAAACTTTTGTTCTTTTATTTCTGTCATGAAACCTAATCTTTTTCTTCATTTAACCATCAGTTACTTCGATGCCTTCCTGTTCTCCCAGGTGTCCAGCCACTTCTAGATCTCTCTTGTCTTTACAGACAACCTAGACTTGTCTAGTCATTATATCACCTTCTGTCACCCTTAAACTTTCGGTATTCCTTTGTCATTACTCAACCCTAGAGACATCCACATATCTAATTTGCTTGGACTTACTTCTTAGTTTTGTTTTGATACACAAAGTCACAAAACTTGATAAATGATTTCCAGTACAAGTCCCATGATTTCCAAATAGAGAGAGATGTTGGAAATCAAAGATGGGGTTTAAAATATTTGTTTGTTTGCTTGCTTGCTTGTTTCAGGGAAGGATGAGGAGTTCAGCTTGATGCACTAGGTCAGGGTGAAGGAGAAAGTGGCTGGAAAGGCAAGTTAGACCTCGGTCACATAATGGTGCAAGTCTCATGCTAAAGAGTTTAAATTCATCCTATAGGTAATAGAGAAGAGTTGAGAAAATTGAAGTGGATAAATATTCTTATAGCTACATTAAAAAAATAAACTGTTGACAACAGAGTGGAAGGTAACTGGCATGTGAAGAGTAATTGAAGGCCATCAGCCAAATTGAGAGGCTACTGAGACTGTGCAGTTATGGGGCATGATGGCCTAAAGGGGGCAGCTAGAATGGGAATAAAGAGCTGATTCTCCTTCCCTGCGTTCTTCCATGGACTGGTATCTTCCACAGCATTCATCATGGTCTGTGGTGCTATAGGAGGCTTTCAGAAAAATCTCTGTGGCCTTTAACTGGATGACATGTCAATTCATCTTTCTCATAGAAAACAAATTAAATTACCAAGCTATTTTTCCTAGGTAAAGCTTATTGTGTATCTTTACACAAATGGAATTATTATACATATTGCAGGTAGGGAATATAATAAATAATGTTTGTAAAATGTCTTTGAGAAATATTTCTTTAGAAATATTTGTGTAGAATTTATGCCAGCATGCTGTTTAATTTCTGTCAAAGAACAGAGATGGTCTTTCTCCTTAGTGCTCCAAATGAAGACCACTGACCCTGCCCCAAATGATTTAAGGCTATAATTGGTCACCAAGATGATACAGTCTCTGCCAGGGAAATAATAAAAATGTCTGGAAATAATTTCTACTTTTAAAGCAGCCACTAAGCTTGGCCACAGAGTCTGGCTAAGAGTTGGCAGACCTCTCTCGGTTGCCCTTATGACCTCAGCGATCTCTGCGAGTTGAAGGTTCCAGATAACTCTGGCTGACAACGTACAGCTTTGGAAGAAGAATGGAAACAGCAAGAATAAAGTCTCAATATCCCTTGGCAATGCCTTGAATAAGAACCAAAGGCATAGTACAAATTCTTTTGACCCATCTCCTCTTTATCTTTCGGTACCCTGCAATTTCCAGCTTGTTTTAAAAATAGATTTTAAAGTCTGGACAGAAAAGAAGAGAAGTTTTGTCAGATACTGTAGTGTTTCTAATAGTTAAATGTCCCTCCCCACCCCACTTCCACCAAATTTAAGGTGATTTCTGGTCTGTGCTGGTAGAAGTAGCTACAACCTTCTGGCAGCTTCCCTTGAAAAGATCAATAATAAATTAAAATTATATTCTGACTACTATGACTCAAGTTCCCTGCTACATATCCTTAATTTCATATTTTTCTGTCAGTTTGAAGATTTTAGGAGGGTGGGTAAGTACGGTTTTCTTCTGTTCCATTAGTCATCGTGGAGTAGAAATTTAATTATTAATATTTAACAAAGTCTACGAAGCAGACATTTACTAATTTAGCCTGCTTTAATTAGAATGAAATTGATGTCTCACATAAAACTTTGCTTATCATTTATAATTCTCCTTTTCTGCTTTGTATTAAGGTTGGTATACACTTGCTTTTTTCTTCTCAGCCTCCTGCTATGTAAACTTTTGGAAGACAAGGAATGAGTTTTGCATTTTTGTATCAGTGCATCCTCTACAGACCATTTGTCTCAATAGGATCAAAATAGGTTCGTGTGAAACCTAGCAGCTCTTAGCTGATACCTTAAGTCATTTGAACTTATGTCAGCATGGCCATGTAAATATAGATAGGGCATTTTTCAAATTTTGTATTATTCAACAACACTGCATTAAGTGCTTACTGTAAGGTATTCATCAAGGAAGAATGAGAGTGAGCCACAAGTTGGGCAAGCAAAAGTTTATTGGGAGCGCTTCCGGGCGAAGTTCACTGGTCCGGGGGAACTCGGGCCAGGCAAGTCGTAGTCCTTTGTTCTTGGGAAGGAGTTTTGTATAAAAAAAACATGGGTGGGGGTCGTGTGGCAATCGGGGATTGCTGAGTAAGGGGTGATGCAGGTGGGGTGAGGTGTCACATGACTTTTGGGGGAAGTTTGGCTTCAGGTTTCGGCTTCTTCATGCGGGAACTGGCACAGCCTCCATTGTCTTCCCGCCAGCCTTACATTCCGATCTCTTTGATAGGATAAAGGGTGAAGTGATATCATCTGGCTACTTCTTGCTGACTTATGTGCTGCAAGGGGATGGGGGTTCAGAGGCCGGAGGGTCGGTTGGCAAGGGGGCAAAGGGATGGAGGAGCATTCGGTTTACTGTGACACGAGAAATTTCACGAATGCATTTCTGTAAAAAATTAAGGAAGCAAGAACCAAGCATTAGTAATACACAAATGACAAAGAGGGGCCTAGGATTGGGGCTAACCATGTGAAGAGAAGGGACTTCCACCAGGGGTTCAGTGTCTCAGGGTTAGAGACTTCTCCATGGAGCTTATCTCGCAGGTTTTTCAGGGTGCTGATATTTTCTTCTACTAGTCCACTCTCATTGACATAGAAGCAGCACTGCTCCTTCAGGAAAAGACATGTCCCTTCCTTCTTAGCTGTGAGGAGGTCTAAGGCTCAGCGATTTTTCAGGGCAACTCGGGCCAGTAAGGTTACCTGTCTTTGGAGAGAAGCTAGTGAGGCAGCCGAGACACTAAGAGCCTGTTCTAGTTCAGCTCTGAGTTGATTAGTTGTCCAGAGGCTGTGAGCCCGACCAGCTCCACCAACACCTGTGGCTACCTACCATGGTGGTAGCCAAGGTCAGTCCTACCAGGACGGGGAGGAAGGCTGCCCTCTTCGTCTTAGGTCTAGTCAGCTTGCTGAAAAGCTCTCCCTCGCCATAGTGCATTAACTGTGAGGCCAGGGCCACAGGAATACAGGGTAAACTGGATGAGGAGTTGATGGTTTTGACTAAAGAGCCATTGCACCAAAAGAAAGTACCTGTTGGGCTGGTAAGTGTACCAGACACCATTACCATCTGGTTACAGGTTGAGGTAGTTGGCACAGGGTTGCTGGTGTAACAGGCTTGAGGTATCTCTGAGGAAAGTTCCTGGAACAGTGGGACATCAGACAAGGAGAAGAAGATAGGGGAGGTTAAGGTATTAAGGACAGCGGGTATGGGGACAATGGTGATGGGAGAGTGATCTAGAAATGCACAAAGGAAGCAGTCAGTTAGATTTCTAATATCAATCTCATTAAACAGTCTTATTCCTTGCCTGGTGAGTTTTAGCCAGGAGAAGGGGTCTCTTTTCCCCTGGGGGGCCAGGTGAGTTTCAAGAAATTCTTCTTGAGTGCGGATGTCATTCATAAGATCGTTCAGGTCAGCTGCCATGGGTGATGCCAGAGTAGAAGACCTAAAAATGGTGAGGGAGCCCAACAGATAGGCGTTGGAAATAGATTTATATATTTTAGCTTTGATGCCTTTTTCCCATCTGGTGTGCCAGGGGTCTGTAATGGTGAGTTTCCATGGGTGGTCTTTATGCCATCTATGGAAATTACAGGTATAGTATGGACACCCCCATACGTGTCGGGCCACCACTTGCACCTTTCTTCAGTCTGGTCATAAAGGAAGCACATGGCATGTTGTATTTGATAATGAGATGTGCCTTTAAGACTGCCCATCAGGTCGTTGGAGGCATTAAGGGTGATAGGTTTGGAGCAGCTGGTACCAGGCAATCAGCTTGGGCTATATAGTGAGTAGTAGTTCTGCCATTCCATGAATAAGATTCCTGAGCATGGAATCTCCACAGATACTGTTTTTTTTTAGTTTAGGTCGCAGGTTGGCTTGGGAGACTGGGTTCAGTGGGAGTAGGAGGAGAAACAGAGGGAGGTACAGGCTGCAAACTGGCAGAGTCGTGGGTGAGGCAAACGCAAGTGTCTCCCAGGAGCTCCACCTTCCATTCGTTGGTGGCCGGGGCCAATTTGAGGTGGGAGACATGGATCCAAGAAGGGGAGCTCAGGAGCTTAGCCGCTGTGGGGGTGGTCAGTATTACTGCATATGGTCCAGTCCACTTGGGTTGGAGTGACTCTGGTCAGAGTTCTTTGAGCAGAACCCGGTATCCTGGCTGGAGAGGAACTTCGGGGTGGCTTTTGTCTGGTCCTCCCGCTGGTGGGAGGGTTTGGTCAGCGTGCTCTCTGAGGAGGTGTCTCAGGAAGGATAGGTAGGGCAAGTAGGAAGCCAGTGGAGGAGGAGAGACTGGTAAGTTGTTATTGATTAAGAATGGTCTACCACATAGCAGTTCAAAAGGGCTTAAGCCTGAAGGCTCCCGGGGGGGGGGGTGTTGGGCAGCCCAAACCCTGGCCAAGGCCAGGGGGAGGAGGGTAGGCCAAGAATTTTTAGTTTCTATGGAGAGTTTGGTTAAGTGAGTTTCGAGAATGCCATTAGCTCTTTCAACTTTACCTGACGATTGTGGGTGGTAGGGTACATGGAGTTTCCAGGTGATCCCCAAGGAGGCAGAGACGTGCTGGGTGATCTGAGATGTGAAAGCTGCCCGTTGTCTGACTGGATGGAGGCTGGCAATCCGAAGCGTGGTATGATATGCTTGATGAGAAGGGCATCGGCTGTGTCAGCCATCTCACGAGTGGTGGGGTAAGCTTCTATCCAGCCTGAAAAAGTGTCAATGAAAGTTAAGAGGTAGTGTTACAGAAAATAATGACTCTGGTGCAATTCAGGGTAATGGAGTGAGGCTTTATTATGCACGTGGACCCAGAGGAGGCAGTCTCCAAATTCTGGGCCCCGAACCTTGGCTGAGCAAGGTTTTTATAGCTCTCCAGACACCCTATCCTACATGGCAGAAGCAGGAGGTACAGAAGCTGATGCAAAAATAACTCTAGCTTTGAAGTGTCCTTGGGGTGTCCTTGAGGTGTCCTTGATGTGTCCTTATCGGAAGCTGGGTGTACAGAAGCCAAAGTGGGAGTTAAAGCCAAAGCAGGAGTTAGCTGCTACAGTAACAGTATTTTTTGTGAAGGGGCATGTGAGTAAAGTCCATTTGCCAGTCTTGGCCCAGGAGGTATCCTCTCATCTGGTGAGTCGGGAAGCGAGGACAGAGGCCTCCTTGGGAGGAGGTCTTGGAGCTGACTGAGCACTCAGCATGTACCTGCTTGATAGCCTGGAGGAGGCCGGGGAAAGAGAACAGGGGGTCTAGAAACCTGAATAGATCTTTTGGTCCATTATGTAATGACTGGTGGATTTCAGAGAGAGGGTGGTTGCCTGTTGCTATGGAATTGCTAGCTTACCGTGAATGAAAATCCAGCCATGGTCACCCAGGCGACCTCCCCTGCTGAGGAGGGAGGAATGCTCTTGGGGGGTGTAGGAGGGTTTTAGGGGGATGGAAAGGAAAAGTATAGGAGAAGGAGAAGTGCCCATAGTGAGTTCGTGTGCCGTTGTGTTGTCCCGAGCATTACCCCGGGTAATGGGATCCCAGGAGGTCTGGTGTCCCTTGCAATGAACTACAGCCACTTTGGTAGGGAGCTGCAAGGCTTCAAGGAGCTTAGAGACAAGGGAAGCATTAACAATAGGAGAACCTTTGGTGGTGAGGAAGCCTTGCTCTTTCCACAGGGCCGAGTGGCTGTGGATGATTAAGAAAGCATATTTGGAATCTGTGTAGATGGTTATGCATTTGCCTTGTGCAAGGGTGAGAGCTCTTGTGAGAGCAATGAGTTCAGCCTTTTGGGAGGTGGTACCTTCAGGGAGTCGACGAGCCTCTAGCGTAGAGGTGAGGCTGACTACCGCATAAGCAGCTTTTCGTCGCCCATCTGGCCCCAGAACTGAACTGCCTTCAACAAACAGAGTTAGATCTGGATTAGGAAGAGGAGAGTCTGACAGGCCTCCTCGAGGTTGGCTGAGAAAGTCAAGTACTTCAGGACACGAGTGGGTGGGTTCAGAGTCAGTTATGGGGATTGGCAGGAGAGTAGCTGGGTTAAGGAGGGGGGAGAGGCAGAGGGAAAGAGGGGGGTTTTCTATGAATAGAAGGTGAAGTTCTTGGATGCGAGAGGGACCCATCAAGGACATAGACTTATGAGTTAGTAAGTCAGGGAGCCGGTGTGGCAAGAATACTGTTATCGGCTGGCAGAGGGTGAGTTTGAGAGCTTCTTTGGCTAGTTCAGCTGCACTTCCCAAAGCTCGGAGACAGGGCTGCCAGCCTCTGACAGTAGAATCAAGTTGTTTGGAGAGGTAGGCTACTGGGTGATAGGTGGGGCCAACAGGCTGGGACAGGATACCTACCGCTATTCCGCACCACTCGTCAGTGAAGAGATGGAAAGGATGCTTAGGGTTAGGCAAGCTCAAAAGGGGGGCCTTTGGGAGGGCATCTCGCAAAGCTGTGAAAGCCTTCTGCACTTCATTGGGGGAAGTGAGGGGTCCTATTGGGGTTTCTTTAGTAGCCTCATAGAGAGGTTTAGCTAGAAGGGCAAAGTTGGGAACCCAATGTCTAAAAAACTCTGCTAATCCTAAGAAGGATAGAATTTGGTCTCTGTCAGTGGGGGATTGAAGGCTGCAAAGAAGGTGGGTGTGGTCTACTGTGAGACTCTGCGTGGTAGGAGTGAGGGACAGACCTAGGTAAGTAACAGTTGAGGTGGATAGTTGAGCTTTAGAAGGGGAAACTCGGTAACCTTTTGCAGCAAGGAAATTAAGTAGAGTGGCCATGTGCTGCTGGGAGTCTTCCAGAGAGGAGCTGCAGAGGAGAATGTCATCTATGTACTGCAGGATGGTGCTGGTATCTAGTTCACAGGTTGCTCACAAGCCAGAGCCTGTTCAAAGAGATGGGGACTATCTCTGAACCCCTGGGGAAGGACGGTCCAGGTTAGCTGTTGTGACATATTAGTGTTGGGGTCCGTCCAGGTAAAGGCAAATAGGAAGTATGGGTCTGGGTGGAGAGGAATGGTAAAAAAAAAAAGCATCTTTGAGATCGAGGACTAAGAAGTGGGTGGTATTTGGTGGGATGTGGGACCGGAGGGTATATGGGTTAGGTACAGCTGGGTGGAGGGGAATAACTGCCTCATTAATAAGCCTGAGATCTTGGACGAGGCGATATGCTCCCGACAGCTTTCGGACAGGAAGGATAGGAGTATTGTAGGGAGAGTTGATAGGTATGAGAAGGCCCTGTCCTAGAAGGTGAGAGATGATAGGTTTAAGGCCCCTGCGGTGAGTTTCCAAAATTGGAAACTGAGGTCGGGAAGGAAAGGAAATAGTATCCTTTAGGCAAACAGTAGCAGGAGGGTGGTGATTGGCTGTAACCGGAGTTGAGGTATCCCATACGGGGGATTGATGAGGTCTGGGGAGATGGGTGGCGTGGTAGGCGGGGTGGAGTTTTCAAGCAGAGGAAGGAGGAGCTGGGAGGACAATCCAGGAGTTGTGGTTATCTGTAATGATGCCCCGAGGAGTTGTAAAGTGTCTCTCCTGAGGAGAGGAACAGGGCAGGGGGGTATAACTAGGAAGGGGTGAGTAAAAGGAATGTTATCAAGGCCGCAGTTCAGGGGAAGGGTGCGGAGAGGGCAGGATGGGCTCACATCTACCCCCATGACTGAGACCTGGGAAGGTGGGAGAGGACCAGAGTGTGATGGCAAAACAGAGTAGGTAGCCCCTGTGTCCACAAGGAAAGAGATGGACTTACCCACTACCTGCAGCGTTACCCTGGGCTCGGCGAGAGTGATAGGGGTCTTTGAGGCCAGGCCGCGTCAGTCATCCATGAGGCCAAGGAGTTCCAGGGCTGGGGCCACTGGGCTCAGCAAGCCCTCATTCTGGGTAGCTGATCCCCCACATGGAGGCACTGAGGACGAGCCCCTGAGAGGACAGGCATCCCTCCAATGGCCAAACTGCTTGCAGTCAGGACATGGCTTAGTTGGTGGCCCTGGGCATGGGCACTGGCGGGCCCAATATCCCTCCTTACGGCATTTGAAGCAGGCTCCTGATGGGGTTCCTTTCGGTGGCCCAGACTTAGGTTTGGTGCTTTGAGCACTTTTATTCACCTGCTCAGCCAGCCTCAGGGCTGCTATGATAGCCTGGGTCCATAAGGCTATTTTCTGCTGCCTGCGCATCTGGCGAGCAGCCTCAGCCTTTTCCTCTCTGTTATTGAAAACTTGAAAGGCCATATTCACCAGGTCTCGGATGAGGTCTGGGGTCCATTCTCTGCCTTCCTAAGCTTACTCTAATGTCTGGGGCAGACTGAGAGATAAAATGAGTGGCCAGAACTGTTGCTCCTGCATTGGAGGTAGGATCTAACCGAGTATGGAGAATCATGGCATCAGTGAGGCAGTTAAGGAATAGAGCGGGATTCTCCTCTGGCCCCTGGGTGACTTCTCTGTTTGTCATAATTTACAGCTTTCTGGGCAGCTTGCTGCATACCCACGAGAAGGCATTCAACCATCTGGTCGCGACGCCTTCTGACAGCCTGACCAGCCTGACAGATCCCAATTGGGGTTTATGTCTGGGACAGCATCGGCTCCAACCGGCATTTTGGGGGTTGGTGTTATGTACCTGGTCAGCATGGGCCCCAGCGGCCACCCGGATGCAGTCCCTTTCGTCAGGGGTTAGGGTTGAGGTAAGGATGACATGTAAGTCATGCCAGGTGAGATCATAGGCCTGCACCAGGTATTAGAATTCTTTAATGAAGGCAGTAAGGTTAGTGGAATAGGAACCTAAATGCTTTTCAATAGAAGAGAGATCAGAGAGAGAGAATGGCACGTGGACTTGAACTACTCCCTCCGCCCCCGTGAACTCCCGGAGTGGGCAAAGTAAAGGGTAGGTTCTAGTACGGGATCGTGTACGAGCACTGACTGGGGAGGGGTGAGCGTCCTGAGGAGAGGGGTCGTAGGGAGGAGGAGGAGGCAGAGGGGTGGGATTACTCAGAGAGGGAGTTTCCTTGCAAGGCAGAGGAGACAGAGGGGTTGGTTTACGAGGAGAGGGAGCCGGGTAGGGAGGAGGGAGTGGTGGGGAAGAAAGTTCTTCCGGGGTTTCAGCAAAGGACGAAAGATTGGGGGCAGAAAATTGATCGGGAGCAGAAGGTTTAGAGGGACGTGGAACCTCTTGTGCCCCTCTGGCCAGGAGAACCTGAGCACTGTAACATGTAGTACAGAGGTCCGAATGGAAGTGCAAAACCCAAAAACCTTGGAGACAGGGGATTTCCGACCCTCTGGCAATAATTCTGTAAATCAGTGAGGGTATTAAAATCAAAAGTCCCGTCAGGAGGCCAGGTTTCCTGGTTATCC
>PVKU01013156.1:0-30723 GCA_004027475.1 Anoura caudifer | reverse complement strand
GAAAGCAGGCAACAGTTGAGAGTCTTGGTCAACCGGAAAGCAAAAGAAAGCATCTTTTCAGTCCAATACTGAATACCAGAGGCTGTGCCCACATATACTGTTCTGTACAATGTCATTTATGGCCCCTAAATCTTGTATTATACAGGGAGCGGCAGGGCCAAATGAGTCCGCATTCCTGAAATTTCTGAATTATTGGGCACATTCCTTCTAGGGGTCCCTGCCTGTGGTTTGAGGTCAGCTTTTACAGGGGAGGCTCACTTAGCCCTCCCCGGCCTTCCAGCAGTCCACACAGTGGGGTTTACCTGATTCTCAATTTCTTTTAGCCAGAGTTGCTTTCCTCCTCCTTCCCATGGTTACATAAGGAACTGTTGGGCATGCTCTGGAAGGACTTGTAGGTCAAGCTCTTGTTCTTCTGGAAAGAAAGTGATTTGAGCATGGAGTTTTAGAAACAAATCCCTTTCCAGAAGAGAAAATACATATCCCTCATAGCACATTTAAATGGCTTTAAGAAAAACTGGCTTTCAGGCCTACTAGAAATTCCAGTTACAGTTCAGCTAGAGGTCTGTTGACTGTGGAATATGTTGCTTTGGTATCAATTTAAAAGGTCTACAGTTTGTTCCCATGCTGTAGTTTTCCTCAAGGTTCCTGGGGGGAGGGGGTGACTTTAATACATTGTTGCAATGATTGAATCTCTGGGCCCCATCATTCATCACTATGTATTTCCTTTTCCCATCATAACTCTTAAGTTCTCAGACTCTGACCTCCTTTTCCCTCACTTGGGGCTCTCATTTTTCCAGTGCCCTTGTCCCTTGCAGCATGATTACCCTGCCCTGGTAGGGGCTTGTCCTGCACTGAATTTGGTTCCCTGACAGGTTTGGGACAGAGAGACCAGTTCTGGCTCACCTCCTCTGGCTTCGTCAGCCAAGTAAGGAGGAAGATCCCCCCCAGGGCTGGAGGGACAGTGGGACCCCTGACCATGCTCACAGCAGCCAAACGTCCTGATCTCCCTGTTCCCTCTCCTGAGCTTCTGCTATCTGCCACAGGCAAAGTCTCTTTTCTCTAGACCATTAATCTATTTCCTTTTAATCCTGCATCTTTATTATGCAGAGTCATAAAGGCCTGTACATAAGGCATTTCATCCCATTTCCTAGTCTTTGACAAAACTAGTCTAACTGCAGTATAGTATAATAATTTAAAGACCTTTTCAGTGGCCAGCACGCTCTTGACTCCAAATTACACATAAGCCAAGCAGTATTACAATAAGAAAATCATTTTTTTAGTTATAGGTCATAAGCATAGGTTGACCAACTAGCCAAAGGGCTGTTTTCCCAGAATGGAGCTTCTCTCCACCCCATTCTATCACACAGAGCTCTGTAATAGCACACAAACCAGAAGGTATCTTAATTCCTGATGACTATAATAAGCTATAACCCAGGACGGTAACCCTGAATCAGAAAGTGCAGTAATTCAATCAAAAGTGAAGGCAACAGGGAGTGCCAAGAATTGGAGAAGGAGAGTTCCCAAGTGGAAATAATTGGAAGCTGCTAGTGAGTCTCCAAATTAATATCCCAGGGTCCCCCAGTCCAAGAAGCCAAAGAGACTTCCTAGCAAATACTCAGACTTACCAGAGAGTCCCAAAGGTGTCCCACCAGAGTCACCAGAAAATCAAACTAGAAAAGTTAGTGTCATTCTGCCTGTCACTACCAGAACCAATACGTAGAGATGAGGGTTGAGTTTTTTTTTATATGTGCTTTAATCAGGTGCTAGCTATCTGAGAAGATGATGGATTATATACCCTAAAAACCATCTCAACACCTCATTTTTGAGATGACCTTTTTATAAAGAGAAGAAAAGGGTAGGTAAGGGACTTGGAAAAAGATTAATCAGGCAAGTGTTGCAGTCCCATAATGATTTTCCCAGTACTTCTTTATCTGTTGATCAACAATTCTTTATCTGCATCCTGGACACTGCTTCTCTGGAACACAAAGGCTCAGATACTAGCTCCATGGCTGGCAGACCCCTTGGAACACAATGTTGAATTGCTTGTGGACCTCCTATAGTCACGTGGTCATGTATTCCAGTTCCTGGAACAGCAGCTTTCCATATGTATTAGTCACTTAAGCCTATCAACTATAACTAACATTTTTACTTTTTGAGGTCCTCTATCATGATGATGACTCCCAGGCCACAGGCACAGATGATGATGCCTAGGTCACCAGGGCTCTGACAGCCACCCATAGCTTACTCCACAAGGACTGAGAAATAGCTGTAAGAACTGACTCTGACCAGTGAGCATCTTCTAAGCCAGGGATGTCAAACTCATTATCACTGAGGGCCACATCAGCCTCTTGGATGCCCTCAAAGGGCCGAATGTAATTTCAACTCCTTAACAGTGAAGGAGTAGTTACATTTGTACAGTCCTAAAATTATTTTGGCCCTTTGAAGGCAACTGTGAGGCTGATGTGGCCCCCAGTGAAAATGAGTTTGACACCCCTGTTCTAAGCCTATAGAGATGGGTTCCTTGGGGCCACACTGCTCTGTTTCTGATTGGATATGCCTCTTAATTGAGGTAAAATACACAATGAGATGTATCCTTTTAAATATTTAAAAGTGAACATTTCAGTGGCATTTAGTACTTTCACAGTGTTGTGCAACCAGCACCTCTATTTACTCTGTTTTTCAAACAAAAACATTTGAAAATGTTTTTGCCACCTCAAAAGAAAACCCCATACCCATTGGCAAAAGGTCCGAAGGATCATGAGGCCCCGCTTTCATGGTCTGTATTTGTACTGAAAATCAAGATCAAGCAAGGTTTTGCCTTTTTGCTCCACAGGGGGCTTCTATCCTCCCTGAGCTCACCTTAGGACACCTGCCTTACTGTTTGACAGGTGTGCTGCTCCAGTCAAACTCTCCACCTGGCACTGTCACCAGAGTGGGTTGCACCCAGCTGGTTTGTGTTGGCTGGATACTTGGTGCAAGAAGTGAGAGCCCCTTGGGTCTCACCCCCACTACCCTGCTACTGGGTTGGAGAAAATCGATAAGAATGGTGGTATTTCACCCATGTCCCAGTCTCCCCATTAACCTCTTCATCCCCTGCAAACCACCTATCTGCTATCTGTGCCCATGGGATTGCCTGCTCTGCACATCTTGTACTGAGACAGGACAGTCAGCCAGGATGAGTAGAATAGGGAAACTGAGGCAGATAGTTAAATGGCCAACAGTTTACAGTCATCTAGTAAATCGCAAAATCCTATTTTTTCTAAACTGAGGACACTTAAGAGTAAATAGCTTATACTTCTTCTCCCCAACCAGAGAGTAAATAGCTTAAATCACCTACTCAGGGAGATAGATCACTGAAATCTGGTTAGTGCATTTGTGCCATTATTGCTAGCTACACCCAAGTGCAGATAAAGTTAAGGGAATAAATCTCATTTTGGTACAGCAGCATAAAGCTGATGAATATTCTATTGAGATCCTCCCCTAAGACCTCCTCTATACTTTCAGTCTTTAAGACCCTAAAAATAGAGGTTCTGGCCAAGGTGGAAGCATAGGTAGAAACACTTTGCTTCCTTGCACAACTGAGAGAAGGATAAAAACAAAAATAACCGGAACTGCCAGAAAATTGAACGGCATGGAAGTCTGACAACCAAGGATTTAAAGAAGAAACATTCATCCAGACTGGTAGGAGGGGTGGAGATAAGCAGCTGGGGCAGAGAGGACATGTGGCAAAGCTGTGGCTGGCAGATGGGATTTCCCACATTCAGACAAGCTGGGGGAAATGACTGAGGAGCAAGACAAACTGCACAGCCCAGGGTTCCAGTGCAGGGAAACAAAACCTCAAAAACTCTGGCTGTAAAAACCTGTGGGAGTTGCAGTGGTGGGAGAAACTCCCAGTCTCACAGGAGAATCCATTGGAGAGACCCACAGGGTCCTAAAACATACACAAGCCAAGCTTACCGGGAATCAGCACCAGAAGGGCCCAATTTGCTTGTGGGAAGTGGGGGAAGAGATGGAAAGTGGGGCGAGAGCCGAGTAAGCAAGCAAGTGACATTATTCCCTTCTGACCCCCTCTCCACATATAGCACCACAACTGCCGTGAAGTGGGGTGCCCCACCTTGGTGAATACCTAAGGCTCCAACCCTTATAATGTAACAGGTGCACCCAGGCAAAGAAATATGGCCCAAATGAAAGAACAGATCAAAACTCTAGAAAAAGAACTAAGCAATGAGGAGATAGCCAACCTATTAGATGCAGAGTTTGAAACACTGGTAATCAGGATGCTCATAGAAATGATTAAGTACAGATGCAAAATAAAGGAAAATTGAAGGCTATACATAGTGGAATAAAAGAAAAACATACAGAGAACCAACAGTGAAGGGAAGGAAACCTGGACTCAAATCAATGACTTGGAAAAAAAGGAAGAGATAAACATTCAACTAGAACAGAATGAAGAAACAAGAATTCAAAAATATGAGGAGAGGCTTAGGAACCTCTGGGACACTTTAAACATTCCAACATCCAAATAATAGGGATGTCAGAAGTAGAATAAGACCAAGAAATTGAAAACTTATTTGAAAACATAACAAAGGGAAACTTCCCCTATCTTGCAAAGGAACTAGACATGCAAGTCCAGGATTCTCAGAGAGCCCCAAAGAAATTGGACCCAAGAAGAAACACACTGAGACACATAATTAAATTATCCAACATTAAAGATAGGGGGAGAATCTTAAAAGCAGCAAGAGGAAGGGAGAGAGTTACCTACAAAGGAGTTCCCATAAGACTAACAGCTGATTTCTCAAAGGAAAGCTTGCAGGCTGGAAGAGGCTGGAAAGAAGTATTCAAAGTCGTGAAAGTCAAGGACCTACATCCAAGATGACTCTATCCAGCAAAGCTATCATTTAGAATGGAAGGGCGGATAAAGTGCTTCCCAGAAAAGGTCAAGTTAAAGTATTTAGTTCATCATCACCAAACCCTTATTAAATGAAATGTTAAAGGGACTTAGCTAAGAAAAAGATGATCAAAACTATGAACAGTAAAATGACAACAAACTCACAACTATCAACAACTGAACCTAAAAAATAAAAACAAAGTGAACAACTAGAACAGGAACAGAATCACAGAAATGAATATCACATGGAGGGTTATTAGCTGGGAGGGGAAGGAGGAGAATGAGGGGAAAGGTACAGGGAATAAGAAGCATAACTGGTAGGTACAAAATAGACTAGGAGAGGTTAAGAATAGAATAGGAAATGGAGAGGTCAAAGAACTTATATGTACAACTCATGGACATGAACTAAAAGGGGGACTCCTGGAGAGTGGGGGCATGTGGGGCAGAGAGGGAGAAAGGGGAGAAAAATTGGGACAACTGTAATAGCATAATCAGTAAAATATACTTTTTTAAAAAAAGACCCTCAAGACAAAGGACCCAGAGCTCTCTTCCTCTTGGGAGCATGCCTACACATTTCTCTTTTCCCCTCTTCTTCTCCCAAGGTATGTTACCTTCATCTTTCTTTCTCCTAAGCTCCGAGGGCCCTTCTTTTGCCTGAGCTCCGAGCGCCCTTCTGTAACTTATTCCCTGAGCCCATTTCTTCTACAGCTCGGTTTTAGTACCTCTGTAATTTTGTAAATAAACTTGCTCTTATAATTTGAGTTCTTGGCTCTGAATTCTTTCTTTGCAAAACTCAAGAACTTCACTGGTAACAGTGTTTCACGGCCAGCACCACAGATAACATTGGGAGCTCTCGACTGTCCCCCACACCTCTACACAGTCCACTTCACCTCCAGCTCCATCCCTCTTCTCCCTCACAAGGAGTAAGTGTAGAGTGAACTGTCAACCCTTCTCCCAGAAGCTAACAGTAAGGCAAGAGCCCAGAAGGTGAAGGAACCCTGCCTTCTCCTCACTTCCTCCCCTCATTTAAAGAGTTACCTCCCTTGAGAGCCATTTGCATTTAATTATATTTTATTGATTATGCTATTATATTTGTCTCAATTCCCCCCTTTTCACCCTGCACCTAGCATCCCCCACTCCTTCAGGCAATCCCCCCACCATTGTTCATGTCCCTGGGTCACGTGTATAAGTTTTTTGGCTACTGCATTTCCTATACTGTACTTTACATCCCCATGGCTATTCTGTAACTACCTACTCGTACTTCTCAATCCCCTCACCTCTTGACTCATTACCTCACACTCCCTCCTATATGACAACCATCAAAATGCTCTCTGTATCAATGGTTCTGTCTCTGTTCTACTTGTTTGCTTAGTTTGCTTTTTAGATTCAGTTGTTAATAGATATGTATTTATTGCCATTTTAATGTTCATAGTTTTGTTCTTTTTCTTAAATAAGTTCCTTTAACATTTCATATAATAAGGGCTTGGTGATGATGAACTCCTTTAGCTTTACCTTGTCTGGGAAGCTCTTCATCTGCCCTTCCATTCTAAATGATAGCTAAAGTAATCTTGGGTAGAGTAATCTTGGCTGTAGGTCCCTGTTTTTCATACTTTTAATATTTCTTGCCAATCCCTTCTAGTCTGCAAAGTTTCATTTGAGAAATCAGCTGACAGCCTTATGGAAATTCCCCTGTAAGTAACTTCTTTTCTCTTGCTGCTTTAAAAAAAAAAAGATTTTATTTATTTGTTTTTGAGGGGAAGGGAAGGAAAAAGGGAGAGGGAGAGAAATATCACTGTGTGGTTGCCTATCACACACCCCCTACCGGGGACCTGGCCTGCAACCCAGGCATGTGCCCTGACTGGGAATTGAATCAGTGATCCTTTGGTTCACAGGCCGGCACTCAGTCCACTGAGCCACTCCAGCCAGGGCTCTTTTGCTGCTTTTAAGATTCTCACTTTGTCTTTAATGTAAGATACTCTTGGCATTGCAATTATGATGTGTCTTGGTATGTTCCTCTTTGTACCCATCTTGTTTAAGGTTCTCTATGCTTCTTGGATATGTATATCTATTTCCTTCACCAAATTAGGGAAGCTTTCTTTCATTATTGTGTCAAATAGATTTCTAATCTCTTGCTTTTTCTCTTTCTGTTCTGGCACCCCTATGATGCAAATGTCGGAACTTGCAGTTGTCCCACAGGCTGCTTATACTATCCTCAGTTTTTTTGGATTCTTTTTTCTTCTTGTTCTGATTGGTTGTCTTTTACTTCCTTATGTTCCAAATAATTGATTTGATTCTTTTTTATGTGCTTTTTAAAATTTTAATTGTTGTTCTTGTACAGTTTTCTGTCTTTTACCCCCATCCCAGCCCACCACCCCAGCCCTCCTCACCTCCCTCCCATTTCCACCCACCCTAGTTTTTGTCCATGTGTCTTTTATATTGTTGCTCTAAACCCTTCCCCTTTTCCCCGATGATTTGATTCTTGGCTTCATCCTCTCTACCTGTTTCCCTGTAAATTATTCTTCATCAGTTAGTGTATCCTTCATTGCTGACTGGTCTTTTTTATGCTGTTGATGTCTCACTAAGTTCATCAAGCATCCTTATAACTAGTGTTTTGATTTCTGCATCTAATAGATTGCTTTTGCCTCCATTTTGCTTAGTTCTTTTTCTAGAGTCTTAATCTGTTCTTTCATCTGGGCCATGTTTCTTTGTCTCCTCATTTTGGCAGCCTCTCTGTGCTATATATATATATATATATATATATATATATATATATATATATATATATATATATATTTAGGAGAGCTGCTATGACTCCATGTTGGTAGCATGGCCTAATATATAGATGTCCTGTAGGGTCCAGTGGTACAGCCTCCCTATCACCCAAGCTGGTACTTGAGGTGCGACCTTTGTGGGGGCTGAGTACACCCTCTTCTTGTACTTGAGCTTTGATTGCTGTTGGCAGATCAATGGGAGGGGTTTACCCAAGCCAGTCAGCTGCAAGGACTGACTGTGACAACTGACCACCAACTTCCACCCTCCGTAGAGGATCAGCTGTGTATGGGCAGGATGGTGGTGCTCTGATGTGTCTGTAGCTGTCCACTGGGTGCACAAGCTCTGGGGTTTCCCAGGTGGTGTAGGCCAACATCAGTCTCCACCTGTGTTTTGCCTGCAGCCACCCTGCCTGAGCTATAAGCAACCTGAGATGGCTGCTACTTGTGCTGGGCTTGTAGATTCCCAGGAGAAGTCAAGCTGTGGATCTAGGCTGGCTGCTGTTAGTGCTGGGCCTGGGGCCACTTAGTAAGAGGTACAGGGTCTGGAGGCTCACTGAGGCTGGTTGTTGCTTGTTTAAGAGGATTTAGGAAGTTGTGAAGCATGAGCCAAGACCGGTTATTCATATGGAAAAGCGGCTTTGGTGGGCCTATAAATTGGGTAGGACTGAGTCTCTGGGATCTCCAGAGCTGGGCAGTGTTAGCCAGGTTGATGGAGTCTCAGATATGGCACCCGCCTGCCAGCTCTGTGGCTCCATGGAGGGAGGACTCAGAAAAGGGACAATGCAATAGCCTCTGCTCACCTTTCTGTTTGGGAGAGAGCTGTCCCCCAGCTTTTACCTTGATGCCAGACACTTCAGTTCCTCCCTGAATGCCACTGGTGCCTTTCAAGTAGCTACCCTGGTGCTGGAACTCAGAGGGAGTGAGTCTGAGTAAGTCTGTGTGTGGGTTCTTTAAGAGGAACTGCTTGGGACATCAGACATTTCTTCCGCTGACTCAGTCCCCGCTGGGTTTTGCAGCCAGAAAGTTATGGGGACTTATCTCCCTGGCACTGGAACACTGGGCTGGAGGGCCTGGCGTGGGGCTGGGACTCCCAAGATATCCCTCCTGAATTTTTATCCACCACACATGGATGTGGGACCAGTCTGTTCCATGTTTGTGCCCCTGTTACCAGTCTGGATGGATGTAATTTCTTTAATTCCATAGTTGCCAAACTTCCATTCAACTTGATTTCTGATGGTTCTGAGTGATGGTTGTTCTATATTTTAGTTGTAATTTTGATATGGTTGTTGAGGAGGTGAGCCATGCTTACCTATGATGCCATCTTGACTGGAAGTCTGCCCATCACTTGCATTTTAATAAGGAAACCACAAGGGTTCTCTAAGGGTAGAGTTTCAGCCTCTGACTTGTAAGGTGAGTGTATAGATTCACCTGCATAGGTTTGTGTGTGGCAAGCTAGGAGTTCACTGAAGACACTCTTTTCCAGTAAACACTCTTGTCTGACCAGGAAGGTGGGGAGAATGTATAAAAATCCTGCCTGAAATGCCAAATTCACAGCTCAAAGTTGACAAGGTATCTCTTGCTCCCAAAGGTCACAACAGCTGGAGAAAATCACACTGCCTGCTCCTCAGGGATCTTGGCCTCATGCCTTGGTGGAGTCCTGGACCCAGAGATGATTTCTAGCCCCAGGATGTGACCAGGAGTCAGAACAGCCAGTACAGCAAGGGTGTCACTATACTAGCAGGGGAGCTGAACAATGAAGGGAGAGACTCTGGGAGTCAGGAATCTTACGGTCAGAGGAGAGAGTTGCAAATATGGGAAGGGAGCGACCCAAACGCACCTGTGACACTGGCTTATGAAGGATGGCAGAGCTTGTCACCTTAAACACACCACGTTGACAGGAGTATCTTGAGCTGACAGTGAGTGAGAAGAAGCAAATACAAAAAAAGGCTTCTGCCTTTTCCCTATTTGCTTAAAAACCAGACACAAATTTGCAGAAAGTGCCCCCTTCCCCTCTCTTCCAGGAAGGAGAGACATTACTTATCAGCAACAACTCTACACCCTGAGCAGCCACAGCAGGCCCCCACAGAATGTGCATGACAACCTACTCTCCAGCCCTTCACTCTCATTAGTTTCCCCAGGCATTTACTGTTGATGTGGTCAGTGCCACGGGCTGTGAAAGAATTCACAAAGAGGAGAAAGAGCAGAGAGTGAAGTTTTTATTCACTCTCCAAGAGAGGAGAAGGGCATGGTGTGGAGGGGTACACCAGCCCTGAAGGGTGGGGGCTGTGAGCTTTTATTAGGTGATTGGGATGGTGGTAGACCAGGATATTTCTGCTGTGCTGCAGCTTGTCTCAATGTTATCTTTGGGTGCAGGGTCTGGTCTGGCCCTTGCAGTCCGGTATGTCCTGTTTCATAAGTTCCTGGAGCCTCTGCATCTTCAGGGTACTTCACTAATTTTCTAGTCCTGAGGATAAAGGCCCGTGATACAATTATGGTCAGTCATACTTTATGGGGTCCACATAGCTTTGGCAAAGAAGGACTGAAAAGGGAGCTTTTCTTATTTACCTTCCCACAATTGGCTGCCCTAGAAGTGCAAAGTGCTTTCCCTTTGTCTTGTCACTTCTCTGAAAATAGTTTGGTCTTTTGTTAAGTTGCTATATGAGCCCAGGTTTGAACCACCCCTTTCTGTTACTCCTCATTCTGTGGAAGAAAATGAGCCACATTCTCAACCTGCAAGTTCAAGGGAGGCCTGTGTGGCAGACTTACAAACTCAGAGACCTAAAGTTAACCAGCAATGTTTTGAAATTAAAACTTATTAACTAAAAGCAGTTTATGGCAGGTAATCATGTCCTAGGCTCTAACCTTCCCTGAAAAAAGTCAATCTTTACCTCAGCTGAGCCTGTCTGTTGTCTTTCTGCATCTACAATAACACACTGTTACAGAGCAGAGACCACAGGGGCCAAGGTTCGTTATGTCCGCAACCTCTAGGAAAGAGGTCTCTCAATGCCAGAAATTTGTGAAAAGGAAAGGAAATGTTTATTTAATGCTATATAGACTTAAAGTAGTGACCTAATGTCTTCATTCAGATATCAAAGTCCTTTTGGATACCCACAGATGCCCACAGTGCTTCCTTCTCCCCCTGCCCTTATTTAGGGTACCGTAACTCAGGAAAAGAAGCAAATGTCCGGGATCCAGGTTCCTGACACTGTCAGCTGTGTTGCCATCCAGGCAGGATCTCTGATTAATCCAAAGCCATGTGACATCTTCTCATGGCCTACTGGCAAGAGTTCTTTCACCCTTCTTCCAAGCAAAGTCCCTCCTGCTTCCCAGGCCACGCAGCCAAAGGGAGCACCCCAAAGCCACATGGTCCTCTTCTACCAGAGCTGCGGGGGTCTGCACTCTGGCAAAACCACGTTGCTCTCGATGGCAAAGCTGCATGGCTCCCCTTCACCTAACTTGCAGGGAGGGCGTTGCCATTTGGCCAAAGCGGAGCAGCGGTTCTCTGCTAAAGCCACATGGTGATTCTCCCTCACATGGCTGTGAGGGTCCTGACTCTGCCAAAAGTGCGTGGATCTCCCCCAATGGCTGCCGCATCTCAGTTTTAAATCCCCGCACCAATCTTCCTCTGCAGAGAAAGTTTGCCAGCACTCCCATATCCTTCCAGTTTTACTGGGCTGCCATAGTGAGCCTGGGCAGGTGTGGCCCCATGGCATGGAGCCAATCATCTCCAAGCTCTCATGCAGGTGCAGTAAAAATGGGGAGCTGCCTTCCAGTTCCATCTTGAGTGGAAGTCGCTCCCGTCTCCCTGGCTCAAAGCATGGCTACAGCTATTTAACATATCTGTGAAACCAGTTAAAGGTTATAGATACATTAAATGACCATACCAGAGGTTAGCTGCAAAGCTGTTGCTATGCAAAACAGCTCTCAATGGTTCTGCTCCATTTGTCCCTTCCTCCAACTCACACCTGAGGGGGAAGGGGTGAGGACATCTTATCTGTCTTTCTAATATTTCCTGGACATCCTGAGTTCTGGGCCCCATTCCAAATCCCTTTTTGGTGCCCCCCTCTTGGCTGCACCCTGTTACAATACCTTTGGAATGTCTGAGTAATTTCCTTTTTCTGGACCCCTCAAAGCAGATACTGGACCACAGTGAAGACCATAAACCCCCTCATTGGTACTGTTATTGAGTTATTTGTTGACTGTTAACTGTCCTGTACCCACCTATGTACCTTGAGAGCTTGTTTGAAGGTTCTAGCAGCAAAGCGCAGCTTCTTGTACACGCTTGACTGAAGACCAGTCTTCTCCTCTAGTTGGGAAGGTCATCCTCTTCGACTGAGCATGCAGCTTCGGGAGGGACACACATGGATGGATGACAGAGGAAGGGGATACCCACCTAGCCAGCCAGACCAGCTGAATCAACCCTGGTGATCAACGGGGTGACAGATGTCACAGCCAGATCACCCTCACATCCTGTACCCATCTATGTAAATGATGTGTCTATAATTTTACTTTTTTATCCAATCCCAGAGGTCCCCCCCCAACCCTGCTTTGCTTTCTCCTGACTCCCTAATCCATCACCAATGGATTTCATGTAACCCCTTACACTTTCTCCTTTGATTGTAATTTATAAAATAAGGTACAAAACTTCCATTTTCTGGAGCAAATTCTCAATCCACTGAGATTTTGTTTCCTGGCAATTGTTATCAATTTGGCTAAATAAACCCACAAAAATTCTCTACAGGTTTGAACATTTCCTATGTTGGCCACTGGACAACTGTGTGCATGTACACATGCTAATGAACTCCTGCTTGTTTTTCTCCTGTCCGTTGGTCTTTTGTCAGTCTATGTTACAGGACCCTGGTTGGAAAGCATAGGAGGGTACAGGGGAAAGAGTTCAAGTTTTCTTCCATCCCACCTGAAATTGAAGGGCTCCACACAAACTCATGATTTTCTATATATGTCAATATGAGATGTATGTGGCTGTGTTCACAGGGAGGCCCCAAGAGCAGCACCACAGCAACAGCAAAGAGCACACACACTGCCCAGATTGCAGCTTCTAATATCATCCTCCCTGAATGCCGGACTCTGGAGAAATGGCTGAATCCAGGGCTGGGACAGGGAAGGCAGAGAGAGCGCCTGGATCTCCATAAACAGTATTCAAAACATGATGGAAACTTATCAAAAAGATATAGGCACCATCTTGAAAGGGGCACCCACTGGCCCCAAACAAGAATAATATGAGAATCAAAATAAACAATAACAGATTATAACCGATGGAATGAAAAACACTTGTTAAGTACTTGTGGACATAAGTAAATGAATGAATGGAAAGTCTGATGAGCAATAGAATACTTTCTTCATCTCAAAGTTCCTCTTCATGGGGCACTTACTAATGAAAGGACCCGGCAGCCCCATCTCAACCCAGTGCTCCCCCTGGGCATCACTGCTCTCCCCACAGACACCTGCTTTCCCATTCTGAGGCTTTGCTCAGCCTGTTCTGTCCATTGGTACGTCCTTATCCTTCTTCCCTCCTCCTCTGCATGGCCCTCTCAGATTGCCCCTGCCAAAAATGACTTTAGAATCCTATTTAATTTACTCATTCAACACTGTTATCCTCCTCCTGCTTGCTGAGCAGGAAGACATGGGAAATATTAGTCTGGGAGCTCCCCCTCTGCAAGGGATGATGAAGTATAAGCATTCTGGGGTAGGGCACCTCGTGCTTCCAGGTGGCTGGTGCTACCACAAGGCTGGATGGGGATACTTCCAGCAGAGGTACTGCAAGCCCATGGGCACCTATCACCCTGTGTCTGGGAAGCCTGGGATTAGGGGTTCAGGGCAGAGAGTTTGAGGGGGGCTGCTATGAAGCTTCTGTCAGAGTCAGAATTTTATCTCTGGGTTTCTGTGTCACAGAGCATTTTCCAATAAAGTCACAGTTGCCAGGAAGCCAGTCCCAATCCTGGCCTACCGTGTGACCTTAGGGAGCCATCTATATACTCTGAGCTTTAGTTTCCTTGTCTGTGACAGAGGGGCCCGGTTGGACAATGTGTTGACATAAGTTTCCAACTCCCTTGAGTAAATACCAAAGAGTATGATTGCTGGATTGCATGGTAAGAGTATGTCTAGTTTTGTAAGAAACCACCAAACTGTCTTCCCGAGTGGCTGTCCTGCCAGCAGTGAATAAGAGTCCCTGCTGCCCCACATCTTCACCAGCATTGGTGTTATCATGGTTCTGGATTCCGGCCAGGTTAATAGGTGTTATTTTAATTTGAATTTACCTGATAACCTGTGATAAGGAGCATCTTTTCATATGCTTATTTGCCATTTGTACATCTTTGGTGGGGTGTCTGTTAAGGTTTTTGGCCCATTTTTTAGTCAGTTCATTTGTTTTCTTGAAATACTTTGGATTAGTCTGCTATGGTCTAAATGTTTGTATTACCCCCCAAATTCATGTGTTGAAATCCTAACCTTCAAAGGTGATGGGTTTTGGATGTGGGGTGTTTGGATGGTAATTAGGTCATGAGGGTGGAGCCCCCATAAATGGGATTGGTGCCCTTATAAAAGAGGCCCCAGATTGTTCCCTCACCCCATCTGACCTGTGAGGACACAGAGAGAAGTCTGTGATGTGGAAGAGCACCTCATCTGTCCCTGCCACAGCCTGATCTCAGACTTCCAGCCTCCAGGACTGTGAGCAATAAATTTCTGCTATTTATAATCTACCAATTTGTGGTATTTTGTTATAACAGCTCAAACAGACTAAGATGAAAACTTGTATCACGTGTGTTTTCTTTAAATATTTTCTCCCAGTCTATGTCTGGTCTCCTTACTCTCTTGACATTATCTGTCACAGACAGTAGAAGTTTTTAATTTTGATGAAATCCAGTTTATCAATTATTTCTTTCACAGACCATTCCCTCAGTGTAGTATCTAAGAAGTCATCGCCCTAACCAAGGTCATCTAGGTTTTCTCCTGTGTTCTCTTCTAGGAGTTCTCTAGTTTTGCATTGTGCAGGTAGGTCTGTGATCCATTCTGAGGTAATTTTTGTGGAGTGTGTGTTGTCTATGTCTAGATTCATTTGTTTTGCATGTGGACATCCAGTTTTAATACCATTTGTTGAGAATACTCTTTGTTGCAATATGTTGCCTTTGCTCCTTTGCCAAAGATCAGCTGACTATACTTATGTGGGTCTACTTATGGGCTCTCTATTCCTCTAGTTTTTATGGTTTGAAACCACCAAGTTTTGAGGCAATTTATCTACAACAGCAGATAAAAATGAGATGGTTTCACTGCTCCCGAATCCTCACTCCTACGCCCTGCAAGCTCCTCTCTAGGCAGCTGGCACCAAAGCCCTTGCCTCGGCTCCACCCTTAAGAAACCCACACCAAGACAAGCTGGACAGCAAGAGGTCAGGGACAACCCAACGCTCCTCAACAGTGGACTGGAAACACTGTAGTGAAGCCATTCCACTGAGCCCAGCACAGCAGTGAGCATGTGAAAGGAGGCCCATCTCCGTGGACTGGGAGAGGCCCCAAACCTAATGTGAGTGGAAGAAAGCAAACTGCCAAAGGAAAAATCCATGGGAAATTCTTTGTAAAATGCTTATAAACATACAAATTGATACAACGTCATGTTTACAAACACAGGCACACATAGCACTAAAAGCCGGAAAGCACTTGCAATAATAGAAAACACTACAGAGGGAGGAGAGGTGGCACTGGAACACAGAGGTGGCACTGGAACACAGAGGGGCCACTATTGTATTTTATTTCTGTATGAAAAATTGAAGCAAATATGAAGAAAATGCTTGTGGTGAGTATGCAGGTGTTTATCATACTGAGTTGGCCAAAAAGTCCAGATAGTTTTTTCCATAAAAGACACATTTTTCATTTTTACCAATAACTATTGCTTTGCATATTTTGAGTATGTTGCTTATCTCCGGGTGGTATAAAGTTGACTGTTCTCAATTAATGTCTCGATTTGATCGCTATCAACTTTAACTGGTCTACCCAACTGTGTAACATCAACCAGTGAGAAATCTCCAGCATGAAACTTAGAAAACCACTTTTGACATGTTTGATCAGTCACAGCACCTTCTCCACACATGGCACAATTTTTTTTTTTTTTTGCATTTCAGTTGCTTTTTTATCTCTCTTGACATAATGAGCATAATATGCCAAAAATGTTGCATATTTCCTTCCATCTTCAATGTGAAATAGCTACACAAAAATTCACCAATTTTGATGTTTTTTTAAATGCACACTGATATGACAACACTCATGGTACAATGTAACAAAGTTGTTTTGAAAGAAATTAAAGACAACAAAGTACCACTAGAGCCATCATATGGAAAAAAACAAATGATCTTTTTGGCCAACCCAATACTATTTTCATTCTTGGTTGCATATTTGTTGAATTTAATAACACACACACACGGACTTCCAGCCAAGATGGAGGTGTAGGTGGACACACTGTGCCTCCTTGCACAACCAAAATTAAGGGCAACAAAGATTTAGAAACAAGAAAACAACCAGAACTGATAGAAAATTGAACTGTATGGAAGTCCAACAACCATTCATCCAGACTGGTAAGGGGAGGAATCATGGCAGGAAAAACTGAAGGTTGTCGGACCCAGGTATGCAGGCAGCAGCTGGAAGATCCCAAGCTTACAGGTGGTGGCTAGCAGACCCCAGGTGCATAGGCAGCAGCTAGAAGACCCTGGGGACAGGGTGGCAATGGGAAGACCCAGTGTGGCCCCGCAAGGCAGCTGGCTGACCAGGTGGTCCCACATTTGTGTGCACAGATGTGCGAAGAAGGGGAAGCAGCGGAAGGGACTAGAATCTGAGAGAGCGGAACAAGTGCCATTGTTCCCTCTCGGACCCTGCCCCCACATACAGCGTCACTACCCAGTGACTGGGCTGCCCCGCCCTGGGGAACACCTAAGGCTCAGCCCCTCACTACATAACAGCCACGACTAGACCAAAAATAACCAATAAAACAAAACCAAGAATGGCTCAAGTGGGAGAACAGATCAAAGCTCTAGAGCCAATTCATCTAAGTGACCAAGAGATAGCCAACATATCACATGCACAGTTCAAAGCCCTAGTGATCAGGATACTCACAGAATTGGTTGATTTTGCTCACAAATTAGATGAAAAAATGAAGGCTACAATAATTGACATGAAGGAAAATGCACAGGGAACCAATAGTGATGGGAGGAAAACTGGGACTCAAATCAATGGAGTGGAACAGAAAGAAGAAACAAACATCCAATCAGAAAAGAAGGAAGAAAGAAGAATTCAAAAAAATGAGGAGAGGCTTAGGAACCTCCAGGATATCTTTAAATGTCCCAACATCCAAATTATAGGGGTACCAGAAGGGGAAGAGCAAGAGCAACAAGTGGAAAAGTTATTTGAACAAATAATAAAGGAGAACTTCCCCAATCTGGCAAAGGAAATAGACTTCCAGGAAGTCCAGGAAGCTCAGAGAGTCCCAAAGAAGTTGGACCCAAAGAGGAACACACCAAGGGACATCATAATTACATTAGCCAAGATTAAAATGAAGGAGAGAATTCTAGAAGCAGCAAGGGATAAAGGCAGAGTCAACTACAAAGGAGTTCCCATCAGACTGTCAGCGGATTTCTCAAAAGAGAACTTCCAGGCAAGAAGGGGCTGGAAAGAAATATTCCAAGTCATGAAAGGCAAGGACCTACATCCAAGATTGCTCTATCCAGCAAAGCTTTCATTTAGAATGGAAGGGCAGATAAAGCACTTTTCAGATAAGGTCAAGTTAAGGGAGTTCATCATCACCAAGCCTTTATTATATGAAATGTTAAAGGGACTTATCTAAGAAAAACAAGATAAAAAAATAGGACAGTAAAAAGACAGCAAACTCACAGATATTAACAACCACACCTAAAACAAAAGCAAACTGAGCAAAGAACTACACCAGGAGCACAGAAATGGAGATCACATGGAGGGTTGGCAACAGCAGAGTGGGAGGAGGAGAGAGGGGGAAAGGTACAGAGAATAAGTAGCATAGACGGTGGGGAGAAAATAGACAGGGGGAGGGCAAGAATAGTGTGGGAAATGTAGAAGCTAAAGAACGTATGACACATGGACATGAACTAAAGCGGGGGAATGTGGGTGGGAGGGGGTGTGCAGGGTGGAGGGGAATGATGGGGGAGAAATGGGACAACTGTAATAGCATAATCAATAAAATATATTAAAAAATAAAAATAGGCTTATACTGGAAAAAAAATAACACACACACACAAAAGTGGCATAACGTACAAAAGGCTGGGGTTCTGATACTACTTCAGGCCCTGGTTCTGGGCCTTCCAGAGAGGCCCAGCCTTGGCACTGCCCTTGTGTTCAGAATCACAGAGTACCTGTTCTCTGTTACCAGAGACAGCAGCTACCACTGCTGGCCCACTGGCCAAGCTCAGAGCAGAGACCCTGGAGTGGGTTGGGCACTCAGAGTGATCCCTCGAGAAGTACTCTGAAGGCCTCTGACCAAGATACCGGAAAGGGAATAAGAGGCCTGCGCACACAGATGTGGGCTCACTGCCCAGAGCTCTCCACCGCCTCCAACTCACACTTGTTTTTGCAGCCCTCCAAGAGTGATAGTTACAAGAGCAGCCCAGGTGGGTCACAGCGGTTACCTCCTTTTAGGAGTAATAGCAAAATTACAATAATAATGTGCAGCCACAGTTGGTATTTAGTGGCTGCTGTTCTCCAAAATACCTGGACACTTGACAGGCCTGAGTTGTACAAAGTCTTTCGGAGAGACAGGGGGTCAGTGTTTTGCTTACTTGTTTTCCAGAAAGAATGGAGGTTCACAGGGCATGAGTAAGTCCCCCGCCCTGCCACATGGTTACACTGACTTTCTGTGGGGACACATGGAGGGAGACTAGTGTACCCTAGACACCGAAGGCCCTCTCTCTCCCACCCAGGGGGCATGGGGTGGGCTCAAGTAGAGCCAGCTTTCCCTCAGCCACTGTGTGCATGGTCACTGTTCATCTGTGCCGGTCTCCACTATCAGTGCCATGGGCCTACCACCTTCCTCCAGGGAGGGCACAGCTCAGCGTCTCCTGCTGCAGGGTGAGCAACCTGTCAAAATGAAAACACAGGGCACATTTTCCAAACAGCACATTAGAAGAGATAAATCCAGACTGTGCAATCAGAAGCAGGAGAAAACCTGAATGTCACAGTGGGTCACAAAATAAATTCAGGTCAGCCAAATAATGCTGCCCTTAAGGAAAACAAGCAGGCAGGGTCAAATTGGGGACATAATATGTGGGGGGAAATAAGCTATTTTACTAGATGCCCACAGCGTTGAGAAAGGAGTGCTTGTCATGAAGAACAATGAAGATGACTGAGCCTGGGTGGTGAGGGTCCTCAGGAACTCGTAAGAGGGCCAATGTTGATCCAGGAACAGAGAACCCTCAGGCCTCTGCCCACCCTGAACTTGCCTCACTGAAGTCTGGCCCTGACCTCCCTCACCTTTAGCATGCTCACCTTAGATTAAAATCAGACACTTTCATGACAATGGGATAGCCAATCATACCTCACTGAGAAAAATTTAGAAGACCTGAAGATGCCTGCCCAGCAGCTCCCCTTGGGGACCTGCTTCTGGGTCCTAAACCTGTGGAATCTGGGTCAGGCAGTGATCCTGCTGGGCCTCTGGGCTCACTCTGCCCCACCTCCACAGCAGGCTCTCCTCCCAGCAGCCATGCCTCCTTAACACAGAGCCCCCCAGGGCTCCCACCCCCCATTGCAGCCCGAGTCCTCCCACTCCCTTCTCTCTGGCCACAACTCCATGGTCCCACCTCAGGGCCTTTGCATGGTCTGTTCCCCTTTTCCCTGTGATACTTTTCCATCAGACACCCACAAAACATGCCCCCTTCACCTCCTTCAGACTCTGTTTCAACATGACCTTCTCAGTGAACCTTTCTTTCCTGGTTGCCCTGCTGGGAAGAAACACAGGGCAAGGAGAGAAAGCCAACATGGGGATAGCCACTGGAGCCCCATCCTCACCCTCTCTGCACGTGGGCACATTCTGAGGGCACGGGGCCTGGAAGACCACCAGCACAAGCATCTCACAGCAGGCCATGCACTCTGCAGGGCCAAGAGGGCCCTAGAGGCTCACGGCTCCCAAAGTGCTGCATCCACAGGGCAGGTGAACCCTCATGGCCCTAGCCTCCTACTGGTTCACATGTGTAATTATGCTCATGGGATCTGTCTCATAGTCAGATTCAATCACAGACACCCCCCAGAGGTGAGGGGAAGGAAAGACCAGGTACATTTGTATTCATGTAAGCCATACACCTGTACATGTGCACGTGTGTGAGAGCATGTGTCATGTCCAGATGGGAGTATGTTTACACAGGAGCCTCTGCCCTGTGACAGAGCATGTGTGTGCACCGAGCATGTTAGGGAGGCCACCGCACCCAGGAGTAGCTCAGGGTAGGGTATGGGGCCTGGTTGGGGGTCTGAGTTCCAAATTCTGGTCTTGAAGGGAGAAGGGAGTTCTCAGGAGCCAGTGGTGGGAGCCCAGGACCCAGTAGAGCCAGGGCACCAGGGCTAGAACTCCTGGGGTAGATCAGGGCAAAGGGTCACTGGAGTGAGCTGCTAGTGCACCAGCAGGCCACTGGTGGTGCAGATAACCTGTGGAACCCAGGTCGGGGTATAGGTGAATGTCCACAGGTGAGAAGAAAGATCACAAATGAATGTAGAGGTGACTCTGTGCCAGGGGAGTGAGTGTGAGGCACACCCACCAAAGATGGGTACACTGACGGCTAGAGCAGCCCACAGGATACACCTGTGTAAAGAAGAAAACATGCCCCTGGAGGTTGGTGCTGCCCCACGCACACAGCTTGAATGGCAGAGCATGGGCTGGAGTTCACCCCCAACTGCCACTGGCAGGCTGCCCTCCAGCAGAGCACAGCCTCCACAGCTGTGCATGGCAGCCAGGCTGGGGGCTCAGGGAGGCACACAGACCAAAGTCAGCTCCTGTATGAATATGAAAGCTGGAGTGTGCTAAGGGCATCTTGGAAAGGCCCAGAGAAGCGCAGGCTGGTTCACTGTGATGGCTGTACCACAGGTGGGCACAGGTAACCAGGTTCTTGGTGATTGGGACAAAGAATTGAACCAAACACCCAGAGTTTATAGCAGAGATCATGGGAGCAAGCCAACTCCAAGCAGAGATTGATCTCATGGGCTGGAGGGACTCTATTCTTATGGGGCGGATCCTTCCTGGCTACTTTTGGTAGGCTTTTACTGCGCATGTACAAGTAGTTGTATTACTTTAAAGCTACTGCACATGTGGTCTCCCATTATTTTCCTGAGTAGCCACCAGGGAAGAGGGTCCCCCTGTACTTCGTTTACCTTTCCCTTCACCAGAGAATTATAGCTCTCCATGTCAGAGATTGATGAAAAAGGAAAGGAATTATTTATTCAAGTTATACAGACTTAAGAGTAATGACTTAATGTCTTCATCAAAATCCCAAATTCCTTTAAAACACCCACAAACACACACAGTACTTCCTTCCCCTCTTTGCCCTGTCTGGGCTACCATATCTCAGGAAAAGAAATAGAAGTCCATGGCTCAGGCAGCCCCCAGTTCTTCCCAGTAATCGGTGCTCAGCTGGTAGGCCTCCCTCGGTTCCCAACACTATCAGCTGTGTTGCCAGAATCTCCAACTAATCCAAAGTCATATGGCACCTTCTCATGGCCCATTGGTAAAAGTCCTTTCTCCATTTTCTTCCAGGCAAAGTCTCTCCTGTTTCCTAAGCCATGTGGCCAAAGGGAGCACCCCAAACCCATGGGGTCCTCACTCTTGCCAACACTTCACAGGTCCCCCCATCAAAGCTGCGGGGGGAGGCACATTGCCACTCTGCCAAAAGTGCGTGGCTCTCTTTTTCCAATGGCTGCCATGTCTCGGTTTAAATCCCTGCACCAGTCTTCCTCTGTAGCCTCATTTCCGACTCCTCCCACAATCGGCTACACCTGCCAGCACTCCTGTATCCTTCCAGCTTTACTGGGCTGCCATAGTGAGTCTGGGCAGGTGTGGTCCCATGGTGTAGAGCCAGTCATCTCCAAGCTATCACACAGATGCTGTAACAAGGGCAAGTTGCCTCCCAGTTACGAATTGGGTGGAAGTCATTCCTTTCTCCCTGGCTCAAAGCAGCTATTTAGCATATCTATGAAACCAGTTAAAAGTTATAGATATGTTAAATGACCATTCTAGAGATTATCTGCAAAACAACTCAATGGCCTTGCTCCATGTATCCCACTCCTTAGCTCAGACTTGTGGGGATGAGGACATCCCATGTTTTTAATATTTCTTGGACGCCCTGAATTCTGGACCCCATTACAAATCCTTCTTTTGGGGGCCCCCTGGCTGCACCCTCCTGCAGGTGCACATGCCTGACGACACACAGATCAGAACCGCAGCCCAGGAAGTGAAGTCCATTCACACACCTATGAGATTACCATAGCTATGGCACCCAGGTCTGCAGCTGAGCTGGACTGGACCCCAAAGAGGAGACGGACCAAAGACACAAGGGCCCTGACCTCTGTCTAAAGAGAAAAGTGAGCCATGGGGTCACGCTGTTACAGAACAGAAGGTCCGTTATGTCTGCTGCCTTATGGAAGGATGTCTCTCAAAGCCAGAGATTTGTGAAAAGGAAAGGAAATGTTTATTTAATGCTATACAGAGTTAAAGTAGCAACCTAGCATCTCCATTAAAATATCAAAGTCCTTTAGGATACCCACAGACGCCCACAGTGCTTCCTATCTCCCTCTGCCCTAAGTCAGGGTACCGTAATTCAGGAAAAGAAGCACACGTCTGGGATCCAGGCTCCTGACACCGTCAGCTGTGTCGTCATCCAGGCAGGATCTCTAATTAATCCAAAGCCATGTGACACCTCATGGCCTACTGGCAAGAGTCCTTTCCCCTTCTTCCAGGCAAAATCTCTCTTGCTCCCAGGCCATGCAGCCAAAGGGAGCACCCCAAAGCCACATGGTCCTTCTTCTACCAAAGCTGTGGGGAAGGGGTCCCCACTCTGGCAAAAACCTTGTGACTCTCCCTCTTCACCAAAGCTGCAGGGGTCTGCACTCTGGTGAAACCTTGTGGAATCTCTCCCTCTGGCAAAGCTGCGAGAGGGTCTCCACTTGGGCAAAGCCGAGTGGCAATTCTCTGCTAAGGCCACATGGTGATTTTCCCTCACAGGGCTGCGAGGGTCCTGCACTCTGGTGAAACCACATGGATCTCCCTCAATGGCTGCCACACCTGGGTTTAAATCCCCATGCTGATCCTCCTCTGCAGCCCCATTTCCGACTCCTCCTATGATCGGCTACACTTGCCAGCACTCCTGTATCCTTCCAGATTTTCCTGGGCTGCCATAGTGAGTCTGGACAGGTGTGGCCCCATGGCGTGGAGCCAATCGTCTCCAAGCTCTCACACAGGCACTGCAAACAGGGGGAGTTGCCTTCCAGTTCCATCTTGGGTGGAAGTCACTCCCTTCTCCATGGCTCAAAGCATGGCCACAGCTGTTTAACATATCTATGAAACCAGTTAAAGGTTATAGATATGTTAAATAACCATTCTGGAAGTTATCTGCAAAACTGTTGCTATGCAAAACAACTCAGTGGCCCTGCTCCATTTGTCCCTTCCCCCAACTCACACCTGAGGGGAAGGGGTGAGGACATCTTATATGTCTTTCTAATATTTCCTGGACACCCTGAGTTCTGGGCCCTATTCCAACTCCCTTTTTGGGGCCCCCCTCTTGGCTGCACCCTGTTACAATGCTCCTCACAAAGTTAAACAGAGTCACCCTATGACCTGCCAACTCTGCTCCTGAGTATCTATTGCCCTGAAAAACTGAGAGCAAGTGTTCAAACAAAAACTTGTACATGCATGTTTACAGCAGCATTACTCACAATCCACAAAAGGCAGAAGCCACCCAAGTATTTGTCACTGGGTGTGTGGACAAACAAACTATGGCCCATCCACATACTGGAGTATCATTCAGTCATAAAAGGTCATGAAGAACCAACACACGCTGCAACATGGGTGAACCTGGAGGCATTATGCTGAGGATGACAATCAGCAAAGAACAAATACTCTATGATTCTGTTTGCATGAAACATCTAGAACAGGTAAATTCATAGAACTAGGCAGAGGTGCTGGTTGCCCAACATTGTGAATCTACTAACTGCCACTGAATTGTACACTTTTAAATGCTTAATTTTATGGTGTATGAATTTTACCTCAATTTAAAAAATGACTAAAGCAAATGACTGAGACCACAGCAGTCCACAGAGATAATTTCAGACCAGGAGTAGGGGTGGTATTCCACCATTCACCCACTGGCAGCACCGGAGCACTGGCCACATGGCTGCAGGGGGCCCATGGGTGCTGGGTGGCAGGCTGCAAGGCTTAGGCTGGAGGCTGGCCCACCAATGTCTAAGTGTGAACATGTTCCAGAGAGCTCTCCCTGCTGAGCATCAGTGCAGGCTCCTGGATGGCTCTGGGCCAGAGGGAGGCCTGCGGGGCAGCAGGGCTCTGCAGGTCACAAAGCAAGCCAAGTGGATGAGCTCCAGTTCCAGTCAGGCCCAAAAGTGAGTCTTAGCTCTTCCACCTGCTAGCTGGCTGACTGGGCAGGCCTTAGGAGCTTCCTGAACTGACATTTCCTCAGCAACCAGAGGGAGACAGGGATTCCTGCCATAGAAGGCTGAAATGAGAAAACTCATGTGCAGCCAGGGCCCCAGGGAAAATGTCTGGCTCGTCTGCCTGCCCTTGATCTTTTATCAGAAGCAGCTGGAAAAGAGGCCTATGGGACCAGCATACCAACAAGCCATTGAAATAATTTTAAACAAAAGCCAGGAAAAAACAACTTGCTTGTGTCCACATTCAACCTCAGGTGTATTCACGGGGAAATAACTGCAGCCTGGCCAGCGCAAGCCTGGAGGATGTGGACAGCTGGCTGGGGCACCTCTGTGGCCCGAGCCCAGTCCTGCAGCTGCTCTGTGGCTAAGGGGCTGGTGAGTGCCTCTTGAACACTCTCCTGTCAACCCACAGGCAGCACACACTGCCTCCCCCTCTCTGCACTGGGCAACATGGCAGCTGCTGCCTTTCAGTAAAGTTGCAGACTCAGAGTCTGGATTCGGGGGTAGGTGGGCAGAGGAGAAACCCTGCATGGCAAGTCGGCAGCCAGCCAGGAAAGCCACCTGCTCCATGAGGCAGCAAAATGAAAGAACTCCCAGAGCCAGGAGCAGGAGGAGGGCAGACCACCTACACTGCCCTGTCCCCACCTCACCCCTGCACTTCTGGGCCTGTGACCTGCCCCATCCCTGCCTGGGGAGGCTGGCTTGCACAAACCCCCTGGCTCTCTGGCTGCCTAGGAGGTCAGACAAGTGGGAGGAATGAGGGCAGAGTTCACTGGGGTTGGGGTGCTTGTCAGCCCTGTCCCTCCCAGGCCAAGGGCTGGCAGTGGCTGTGTCCTCTGTGGAAGACAGCCTGTCACCCCAGCTGCCACTCTCCCTGGGTCCCAGTACCTGCTCCCTCCTCTTGCCCTTCAGGACTAGGGATGGTGATGTCCCCCCTGCCAGTTGCCAGCCCTGGGGTGGGTCCATTTCTCCTGCTGATGTTCACCAACGCAGCCCTTGCTAACTTTCCTAAGCTCCTGGTGTGTGAGCTTCCTCCCTCCCACCATTTAGGACCCTGCCCTAAATGAGTGTTAGGGTGATGCAGACACCAGCTAGCAGTGTCTGAGTCATTATGGATGAAATAAAACATACACATGGACTACCGAGTCTGGTGGAGGTAAAAGGACAGTGTGGCTTTTCTCTCAAGGAGAGCAAAAACCGTGGTGCCTGCCATGACAGGCCTTTATTTTATTTCTGGTCACATTACAAGATGGTCCCTTTTACAGACAACAAAGGAGCCAATGCCCCTAATCACATCACAGAAGGGTATTAGCAAATAAAAAGGGGAAAAGTGGTTGAGCCAGTTACACTGGTCCCTGCAAGGTTTAGCATCAATTTTAGAAAGTTACAATAAGCACTTGGCTATCCCAATCCATGGTGAGGGAGTTTCAACAAAAAGCAAGACTCAAAGCAACCTAGGTATATTTCAAATCTGATTACCCACAAGAGAACCTATCTGTGGGCATGGGTCCTGTGCATCTCCAAGTGGGACCTGGGGCCACGCCACACAGAAGGGTCTGCAACAAGGGTGGCTTAGGATTGGCAGCCTAAGAAAGTGCTTACCTCCTGCCCTACTGCTGGAGTTCACTGGGACAATGCTGCCAACCCCTCATCAGGTACATGGTCTTTGGGGTGACAGTAACACTAATCTAGACAACAATGGTTTGAGACCTATAGGGTGTCTGCCACATTATATATTTGGGCTTACTCTTCCTAACCACCCATTCCCATTTATAGATGAGGTGACTGGGGGTCTGAGAGGCTGTGGAACTTGCTCAAGGTCTAGAGGGTAGGCAGCATCCAAGCGCAGTGTGAACCCACGTCTCCTTCTCCAAACCCCGATGCCTGGCTGCCCCCTAGCAGCCCTCCAGGAAGCCCAGAGTCAGGGGCGGGGAGGCGGGGCTGCGGGGCAGGGAGGTGGGGCTGCAGCACAGGCAGCACCCACTGCCGCATGGCACACTTCTCACTCACCTGTGGGAGCCTCGTTCCCAGCCAGAGAACAGGGCAGAGGGAGCCCCTCCTGGGCTTGTTGCAAGGCTAAAATGCAGATAACGGTGTTCATCCAATCAAGTGTGGTTTCCACCCCTATCTCCATCAGCCTCCTGCTTCCCTGAGGGTCCAGGGACCATCAGGCCATCGACAGGAAAGGGCTCTGGAACTTAGTTGGCAGCATCCTGTAAATGGAAGCACTGTAGATTGTGTTTCAGTGGCCAACTCAGACATGGTGGGAAACAAACCCTCAACACCAGAAGGCCTTCTGTGTGTCACTGGGTAATCCCTTTGATCCACAGGGTGAAGAGGGAAGGCAGCAGAACTGGGGGTGCTTGTCATGTTCTGGACATTTTTCCAGAACATGGGGGAGGGGAGAATTAGGAACCAGGAGATCTGGATTCTGGAAAGATAAGTGTTTGCAGGGGAAGGAAAGGGGACAGTTCTGCTTCAGGGGAGCCCCAAGAAGTACTCTTGGGCCCCTGAAAACACTACATATTTCTGTTTGGCCCTACCCCTTGACCTAGATTCATTTCTCAATAAGAAATACTCCACAAAGTGCAAATTGCTCTAAACCAATGTCAGGTCCAACAAGCCAGACAACAAGTTAGTTAAGCTTGGTGGTGATGTTCCCACAGGGGTCTGCGCATGGCAGAGAGAGAGAAAGTCCACAGCAGGAGGAGCATCCCTCATAGCCGACCTTCTGGTGACTTCTGGCAGCTTTGACCCCTCTCTGGGCTGCTTCCTAGCCTGTCTGTGGGAGTGATGAGATGGGGACTGGATGGTTCTTCTTCAAACCTAGAATTGTCTTTTCAAGCAGAACCTCGCACAGAACCTCTGCATGAAGAACAAAGGGAAGGCAGAGAGGCACACCCATTGGAGGTAGTGACAGGGTGTGAGGAGCCCTAGCCTCCTTCACAGAGCATAGGCATGGCCACAGCAGAGCCCCAGCAGAGAGGAATTCCTTGGGGTCTCATGCCGTCTGAGGCACCTGCCTGTCTGGATGACAACTCCACCCCATAGAAGATGACAGTGGAGGTTTATGTCTAGCTGACTCAGTGCTCACCCTGTCCCACATGTGTCTGGTGACCATTGGTGGCTGGGATGGGCTGTGCTGGGGCAGGCCAGAGGAGAACGACAGGGTTCATGCGCTGTTGCCACACACATCTGGGGCAAGAGAGAAAGAGCAAAATGGAAAGAAAGAGCCACATCCACTCCTCTCTGCCCTCATGTAGGAGCCTTTCCTGAAAGAGCCAGGAACAGTTTCCCATGGAAAATTCCCAGGGGCAAGGGGGAGGCACCTACCTGTCCCTGGGAGAAAATACACCCCCTGTCTTCCACAGATTTCTGTGTGCATGTAAGGAAATAACCAACTTGGCAGTGAATCCACCACGAATTGGGAAGGCCTTGTGTGTGTGGGGGGGGGGGGAGTAGACCAAGGAAGTTTGCATTATCTTGAAAATAGCCTGAAGGAGGTAGAAAATCAGCTCCACCCTTACTTCCTGCACTACTTTTGGTGATAACAACATGCCAAGACTTGGTGTCCTCACCTGAGAAGTGGCATGTTTCCTCTGACTTGCAGGGCTCCAGCCAGGGTCCAACCACTGACATGGAGCCTCAGAGCACCGCCACCTCAGAGGGATCCGAGCATTTCCTCCCCCCATAGGTTGTATCACCAACAAGGAGACATGAGAGCCTCAGTTTTCGTATCTACAAATGGGGATGCACCTGTGGGGGAGGAACAAACTTTCCTCCACCCTCAAGGTTGTCCTGGCTTGTCTAATGACAGCAAGGGAACATGGGTGAAAGGACAAAGCCAGCCCTGTTTGCTACCATGGTGCCATTTGCTGAGCAGGCCTACGACCTTGTTAAACATGACTGCCACTTTACTCATCTGAGCTTGTGTCCCAGGACTGGAAATGACTGGAAAGCAATAACAGATCATGACCAACCATTCCCTACAACCACAGACACAAGATCACTTTGGAGCAAACTGCAGCCTCTTGTGACAGCACTAATAGCCCAGGGGCCACACAAGAGCAAACCCCGACCCTGACCCTTTTATAATCCTATTATAATCCAATAAAAGCTCAAAGCCTCCCACCCCATGCTGGTGTATCCCTCCACACCATGCCCCTCTCCTTTCTTGGAGAGTGAATTAAAAACTTTACTCCCTGTACTTTCTTCTCTTTGTGAATTCTTTCCCAGTCCATGTCACCAACCACCCTAACATATTGGTGGTGTTCTCTATTCCCCATACAGGGACATTCTCTATTTCTCCCTCTCTTCCACCTCCTGAGACTTACAATTAGGGGAGTAGTGGGCAGTGGAAGCTTGACCTGGGCCAACCCCCTAACCCTGTCTCTGCGAGGTTTGGAGAGAGGATTCCAGTCCTTCTCTGTCTCTCTGGACTCTGCAGGCAGCCTCCTTCTCACCCATCTTCACAGCCAGTGTACAGAAAGTCTCTCTGGATTTCAGGACACAAACATCCTATTGAAAGTGACAGCGTATCCCCTCATCTCATCATAAACCTCAGTACTGGGTCTATCACTTCCACAGGCATTTGGCTGGGAAGGATGCCTCCAACCATCTCCCTGCTGGGTTTGATCTGCCATCAGGTTCAAGGACATTCAGCTCTGGCCACAACCTTTAGGTCATCTGAGTTGGGGATGCTGTTCTCAAACCTTCCCCCCACCCTGAGATATCCTTCCCCTTTACCCTGGGCAATACTCAGTCAGCCCCACCCAAGGACTCCCCATTGGTATGTATCTTGAAAGCTCTGGGACTTACTGACCTGAAGTCCAAGGGCTTGATTTTCTTTTGCAACAGCCTGGCCTTGATACAAACTGGGTGACCAGGAAGGCTGACCTGTGAACAGATCTCTTACCTATAATACTACCCTCCAACTCGACCTTTACCATCTCGATCCCCTGCTTAGGTTTCGTTACTGAGAGAAGGAGACAAGATTTTAACCATCAAGCCCTGGCTGGTGTAGCCAGGTAGATTGAGCCCAGACCTGTGGACCAAAGGGTTGCTTGTTCAATTCCCAGTCAGAGCACATCCCTGGGTTGCAGACCAGGTTCCCAGTAGGGGGACACATGAGGGGCAACCACACATTGATGTTTCTCTCCCTCTCTTTCCCCCTCCTTTCCCTTCTCTCTAGAAATAAATAAGTAAAATCTTAAAGAAAAAAAGAGATTTTAACCTTCAGCTGGGATTCTAGGCTTCCTTCTCCTAACTGTCTTTTCATTCAAAGTTTCCTCACTCTACCACCCCTCCATTCATGTTTATTTTGCTACAGAGTAATTGCTGTATTTGTTTTTCAGCTGAGCTGCACTCTAGTAAATCCCTGCTTTTAATCTATGTGACTCAGCAGGGGTGACACTATTCCTTACCTGCCTAAACCAAGTCCTGCACTCAACTCCCCTTTGAAACAAGGCTTGGCTCCACTGTGCCCAACATAAGTAAAAACAGGGTACAAAAAGGGAGAAAATTTCACCCCCCTCCCAGATTGTAAAACACTGGGAGCTGCTAAATCTTCAGAAAAACTGGGCCTGCCTCTCAATGCAGAGAAAAAATGACATTTTAAACTCAAGCCACATTTCTACCCCTTTGTCTGATGAAACAAAAGTCCTCCTAGAAGAAGCTTGCTTTTCTTTCCCTACATGTTTGAAATGCAAGTACTTGGTCTCCTTCAAGAACTCTTGTCTAAGCCATCTTTTAAAACACAAATTTTGGGACTTCCAGTCAAGATGGTGGTGCAACAGAAATGCTTGCCTCTTTGCACAAGTACATCAAAATTACAGCTATAGAACAACCATCACTCAGGAATGTCAGAAATTGAGCAGAAATGGAAGCCTGATAACTATGGAATTAAAGAAACCACATCCATCCAGACTGGTAGGAGGGACACAGATGTGGAATGTGCTGATCCCAGACCCATGTGAATAAGAATTTGGGAGAGATATATTCATTGGGAATGAGGAGTCACAGATCCAAAGCAGGGCCTTACAGCCCAGGATTCCAGTTCCAGGAAGATAAGTTCCCACAATTTGTGACTGCAGAAACCAGCAGAGATTACACTGGTGGAAGAAACTTCTGGAATCCCAAGCAGTTCCTCTTAACAAACCAACACACAGACTCACCTATGCAGACTCACTCCCTCCAAGCTCCAGCACTAGGGTAGCAGCTTGAAAGGCACCAGTGGTATACCGGGAGAAACTGAAGTGTCTGGTATCAAGGCCAGCAGAGGCCACTGTCCCTTTTCTGAACCCTCCCTGACAGAGCCTGTAAAATGGTGCCATATCTGAGACTCCATCAACCTGGTTAATACTCATTGACCTCCCTTGGAAATGCCCAGAGGCTCTGC
>PVKU01013155.1:0-30732 GCA_004027475.1 Anoura caudifer | reverse complement strand
GTGTCCAGGGAATATTAGAGGGACATATAAGATGTCCTCACCCCCTCCCCCACAGGTATGAGTTGGGGGAAGGGACAAATGGAGCAGGGCCATTGAGTTGTTTTGCATAGCAATGGTTTTGCAGATAACCCCCAGAATGGTCATTTAACATATCTATAACCTTTAACTGGTTTCATAGATATGTTAAACAGCTGTGGCCGTGCTCTGAGCCAGGGGGGATGGAAAGGACTTCCCCCAGGACGTGACTGGGGGAGGAACCCCAAGTTAAAGCGCCTGCGTGGGAGCTTGGAGAAGATTGGCTCCAGAAAATGAGGACACGCCTGCCCAAACTCATGATGGCATCCCAATAACCTTGGAAATATACGGGAATGCTGGCAGGTGTAACCGATTGTAGGAGGAGTCGGAAATAGGGCTGCAGAGGAGGTTTGGCGCCTGGATTTAAAACAGAGACGCGGCAGCCATTGGAGAGATCTATGTGGTTTCACCAGAGAGCAGGACCCGCAGCTCCATGAGGGAAAATCACCATGTGGCTTTAGCAGAGAATTGCCACGTGGCTTTGCCACAGTGGGGACCCCTTCCCCACAGCTTTGGTAGAAGAAGGACCACGCGGCTTTGGGGTGCTCCCTTTGGGTGTGTGGCCTGGGAGCAAGAGAGACTTTGCCTAGAAGAAGGGTGAAAGAACTCTTGCCAGTAGGCCATGAGAAGGTGCCACATGGCTTTGGATTAATTAGAGATCCTGCCTGGAAGACGACACAGCTGACAGTGTCAAGAGCCTGGATCCCAGACGTGTGCTTCTCTTCCTTGCAAGTATGGTACCCTGACTTAGGGCAGAGGGAGATAGAAAGCACTGTGGGTGTCTGTGGGTATCCTAAAGGACTTTGATATTTTAATGAAGTTAAGTCACTACTTTAACTCTGTAAAGCATTAAATAAACACTTCCTTTCCTTTTCACAAATCTCTGGCTTTGAGAGGCATCTTTCCATAAGGCGGCGGACAATAATGGACCTTCTGTTTGCTCTGTAACATAATCACAGCTCTCAAAAAAAGTCCCTTCTGTTTCTTAATCAATCATCAATTTTTCTAGGTTTATGATTGTTCTCTATTATTTCACATAGTTCTGCTTATACTATCTTAAACAATTAGGAAGTATGAAAATAAGGAGTATAAAAACTAGAAAAGGAGAGATAAAATAATCATTATTTATACTAAATATAAGGGGGGACCCCATCAAAACCGGAATTATCTTCTGGAGCGCAGGTCCCTTGTAGCACAGGTTTCCCTGATGGGTAAGTGTTCTAGGAATCCATCTGTATCAGTGTACCAGTTAGCATTGTTGTGAGAGGCTGTGTTTGGCTTCAATGAATTTTTTTTGAAGACTCTTTCAACACATTGGCCCATTTCATGATGGGGATTTATGAGCACACCCACCCACACAGTACTGAGTGTTGAGCAGTTTTTGACCAAAAAAGGGTATGACCCTTGTGCCCCACCCTCCCTATTTACCCGATCTTGCCCAGAGCGACTTTTTGTTTGTTTCCCTGGATGAGAAATTTCCTCAAAGGGAAACATTTTGCAGATGTGGAAGAAGTGAAACAAAAAATGGCAGGAACACTAAAAGGCATCAAAACCAACGAGTTCAAAAACTGTTTTTAACAGTGGAAAAAAAAGCCTTGATAGGTGTATTGCATCAGACGGAGAGTACTTTGAAGGTGACTGAGGTTTAAACATGTAAGAATGAATACACAATTTTTTATAAATAAATTCCGGTGTTTTGGGGTCCCCCCTCATATGGTAATTAAAAATATAGAAATTCATGGGAAAATGTAGATGTTAAGTTTTTTCAAAATCCTCACCCAAGGATATGTTTATTGATGAGAGAGAGAGAGAAGCACTGATCAGTTGCCTCCTGTGTGTGCCTGACCGGGGATCAAACCCGCAGCCTCTTGGTATAAGGGATAATGCTCCAACCAACTGAGCCACTTGGCCAGGGTGAGGTATTATGTTTGCTGGGCACAAGAGTAATATTCCAAAGTCAGTAGCCTTCCCATATTCAACTAACAACCAACTGAGGCACACTACAGCCTTTGCTCACTTCGCATCATACTGTGGTACCCAACAGAGGAAGCCTGGAAACTGTTGAAGAAGGCAGAGTTGCTGTCACCCTAGGTCCCTAAGCAGACAGATCCCTCCTCTTACCTCTACCGAAAACCAATAAATGAATTTCTACTGTGCTTGAGAAAAAAAATAAACTAGCTGTAACAAAATCTATTTACAACTGAGCCCAAAATGGTCAAGTTCTATCTGAAACTTTAAAACTACTAAAGTCTATTGAAAAAAAGTTGGAGAAATGGAAAGTCACAAAGCTTTTTGGATGGAAAGATTTAATGTTATAGAGATGCCATGTTTCTCTAAATTAGTTTATGAATTATAGGAGCCCAATAATATACCATTGTTTTTTTTTTTCAACTAAGAAGGTTATTTATTGAAATAATACAATGATGTTACAAGGATGCACTTCATGTGGCCTAAAAAGCTGGTGTTCATAAGTGTGTGGTGCGTGGACATTGGGACTACAGAATCCTCAGCTTAATCAGCCACACATCTATCTTGGGCTCCCATTCTGTCCCCAAAGATGCACTGCGATTCAGAGATTAGATAGACTAGCCCAGGCTCCACGCACAAACCAGTGGTATCCCTTGGGTCTTCTAGAGCCAAGTCTTTATGGACTTTCATAACATCAGGGGAGCATTCAGTTGGTTACAATTCATGCTGTTCTTACAAACACTTTACTCTGGGGATCCGCAAACAATCAGCAGCAAAATGAAAATCTGATAGGCATCTTGGCCAATCAACAGGGGAGGTTTGAATAGATTCACCTATTTTCAGACTATGTATCAGACAACACAAGCATGGGTTTGGCGTTGTTTGTGCACTAAGCATGGAACGTCATAAAGAAAGTATTTTTTGAATGGTGAAAGTCTTGGAAGGGCAGATGTGCTAAGAAGTATCCCATCTTGCTCCACATGTGATAGACAATGGACTAAACGTCCTATATTTCAGTTCCCAGGCACATTTTCTTGCAAAGAATTTTGAAGAATGTTTGGGAGCTGCCTTATGCTGTCCAGAAGGAGAAAAGGACGATGGATCCCTCTACTTGGCAAGCAAGAAAGGCGGTAGGAAAGGTTCATCATCAACACCACTCATACCACTTCTCCCAGTGACTCATCAAACTGGGAAACTTTGCTTATATTAGGGGGAGATCCTCTTGTATGAAAGGGGTCAATGTCCACAGTTGCTTCTAAATTTGTCTGCACTGTTGATGCCAATAATCCAAGAAAGGTTCTCAAAATTCCTTTAGGATAGCCTATGAAATTCCATTAGGGGACATTAAGGATTAGAGGGGGGCGCTGAAGCTTAGCCCTCGGGGTTTAACCGACGGGAGAGCACCAGAGAGCTTAAAAACTTATTTTTTATGGTGAAATATTTCCTTGGCACACATGCTGATTTAAAGACAAATTTTATGACAAGAGGTAATTGGATTTATACTTCTCTAGAGTAAAATTAATTTGGGGAAAAATTCTTGTCTTAGTTTTGTGTTGTTTTCCCATTGAGCCAACACAGAAAGCTCGGGGCCGTGCAGAGTAAGAGGACTTAATAGTTCTATAAAACAGACATACGCTAGCTGAGAGTACACTATGATACTTGGGAAAAGGAAAACAGTCACCAGTAGTTCACCCGCTTACAATTTCCACTAACATTTTAGTTTGTAAGCTTCCAACTAGTTGCTTTAAATAAGGTTGTGACAGAGTGGCCTATGTCTTGCTGCTTTTTACGCTTTTATGAATTCCCAATGTATCCAGCTCCTAAGTGCTCATTAAATGTTTGTGCCTCTGATTTCAAAGTATTTAAAAGCCCTCTGAATTACAAAATAACTTTTCAGTGTCAAGATCCTAGGGCCAAAGATCCAGGAGACCTGTATTCTCTCCACAGCTTTGCTATTATAAGGGGTATCACACTGTGCAAAGCACTGCACATCTCTGGTTTTCAGTTTCTTCATCTGTACAATGAGGCGGTTGGCCAATAGGCATTTTTTGTTGTTGTTGTTGTTGTTGTTTGTTTGTTTTAAGTAGAGAAGATGACTTTAAAGTTATAGGTAAAAATAAATGTATAAACATGATTGAGAATAGTTATGAGTAATACAAATGAGGGATGATAAGCTCTCTACCATGTTCTAAAACATATCTTTTTTAAATTCAACAAGCCTTTGAGTGGCTTTTAGATATCAGGCATTGTTACAGACATACAGCAGTTAATATATTTCTTGCACAAATGGATCTCTAATTAGGAAGACAGATAACCAACAAACAAGTATTTATGGATTGTAAGCATAATTACAATATAAATACATATAATAAAGCATAATAGAATGTCATTATATATGCTAAAAATAAAAGCTGAGTAAGCTACAGAATTTAGGACAGATGGTACTGGCACACAGGTATACTAAAGGATCAGTGGATCAGAACAAAGAGTTCAAAAATAGACCAATACATGTACAGCAGTGTAGTATTTGATAAGGGTGGCATTTTCCATTAGTGGAGAAAAAGTGTATTATCTGACAAATGGTGTTGCAATAAAGACAGATGTCTAGAAATAAAATTAATTTTCTACCTCCTTTCTTACCCCCAAAATATATCGATAGGGATCATTTAAATGTTAAGTGCTAAAAAAGAAATCATTAAACCACTAGAAGAAAATAAGAGAAATAAATAATCTTGGATTAGACAAAGCCTTTAGAAACATGATACAAAAGTCAAAAATTAATAAGTCTTTTGCAAGGATGGGAAAAGGAATCTGGGAATCTTGTTGCTTCCTAAATTGGTTTTAAACTAATTTGTTTTAACCTCTATTCTTCCTTCTCAGTTTCAGAGCTATCTCGTACCACAAATTTCTGAGCCTTTTGTAGGATCTTGTGATTAAAAATGGATGATTCTCAAATTTCCCTGATTCTGATTTGAGATTCAATTTAATGTGCTATACTCTTTGCTTTCCAACTTCAAAAATTTTGCCTCTTGCCCATTCTTCTTATCCTTGTGGATTTGTGCACTTCTAAAATTTTCATTTATTATTGGAGGTGGAGGAGGAGGAAATGAAAGTAGATGTGTATGTTGAGTCCACCATCTTTACCTGGAAGCTTCCTTGGAAAGATTTCTAAAAGGATTCAAGTCAGTTTACATACCAATTATCATTAGAACAAAGTAAACTACACCGTAACTTGGTGGCCCAAAACAACAACCATTTATTTAGCTAATGATTCTGTAGGGCAGCCCTATAGACTGGGCTCAGCTGAGCAGTTCTGGAAGGTTACACTCTTTATGAACTTACCTTAGAGTCAAACAGATAGGTCTGCTTTGGAGAGCTGGCTGGAAGTTGGCTGAGGCACGCAATCTCACCCATGGGCAGGCTAGCCTGGGGTTATTTATATGGAGGTGGCAGAGTTACAAGAGAGTACATGAAAGCACACAGAACTCCTGAGGCTTACATTGAGAACCGGCATATCACCAATTCCACTGCATTCTGTTGTCCAAAGCAAACCACAAGCCCAGGTTAGATTCAAGATGGGGGAGAAATAGATCCCACCTCTTAATGAGATGATTTGCAAAGTCATAGTCATGTTATAAGGGTATGGATTCAGAGAGAGGTAAGTAATTGGGGACATTTTTGCAATCAATCTGCCTTAGTTGGCATGTGCTTTTCAGCCCCCTGTCTTTCAATTTCCTTCCTTTTCCTGCTTAGAATGAGATTTAAATCTGAAAAATGTAGCAACCACATTATAACCTTATGGACAAAAGCCTCATGATATGGAAGATAAAGAGAGGGATGCTGTATTAGTCCGAAACTACATTCCCCTAGACTTGTTGCACGAGATCAAATAAGTCCCTATCTATTTAAGCCATGGTAGATTTTTATTATTATTTGCAGTTAAATGCAAATAACATAAACATTTCTCTAATCCGTTGGGCAAAACATTTCAATTTTCTTTTTGCTCCCATGCCTCTTGTACCATTTCTTCTCTTTTTTGAGAGCTCTAATATGTCTGCCTCGTAAATGTGGGAGCAAAGCATTTTGCCTTCATTCCACAAGTCTTACTACCAAGACCACCAGGTAGGACTGCAATGCACAACTTGCATGACCATACATGTGGCCCTACTCCCTACATGCTTCTCCTTGTGATTTAATCTACCAGTATGGGTTGAATTACCAATACACTATTCTTATGTCAGCAGTTCAAGCCCAGGCATCCATCTTGCATTCAGGAGCATCTACTTATTGGACATTTACACTTAGATGCACCACAGATACCTCAATCTCAATTGAAATCAAAAGACTTTATCATCTTTTAACCCTCCTCTGATATATTCTATTTCAGTTGATATCATCAGTAGCCAATTGGGGAAACTGGCTATTTTTCCTTATTTCTCCATATCCTTGACTATCTCACTTTCAAACACCTAGACTTGGTGATTTTTCTCCTTAATAATCTCTTGAATATATCTCTTCATTCCTATCCAGATGAACGTTGCTATGTTGACGACCTCATAATTTCTCACATGGACTACTAAAAGAACCTGCTAACAGTTCTCGCTATTTGCAATTAAATCCCAGTCAAATCCATTCTCCACACAGCTGCCAGTGCGATCTATTTAAAATGCAAATGAAAGCATGTCATCCTCCTGTGGAAAACATTTAATGCCATTTTATCAGCAGTGGGATAAAGTTCAAGCTCCTTAATATAACATGAAGATCCTACATCATCTGCCTCCCACTGACCGCTCCAGCTTAAACTTTGGTGACTCTACTTTGAAAATTCATGTTCCATCCACACCCAAATGCTTGCCATCCTTCCCACCTGGAATCCTTTTCTGCCTTCTTCTCTCTCCCTTTTTTTTGGTGCAAATTTAATCTTTTCAGACACACCTCAGGCTGTATCTCACCTTTTCTAGAACACCTCCTTGCATCCCCTTTTATCAGTCAAGGTTTTAGGTGCAATAAATGGAAATCAAATGCTGCTCACTTAAGCAAAACATTTATTGATGAATGTCTGGTGTCTTATGGAATCTCCAGAATTCTGAGAAAATCAGATATGGGGCTACACAGTCAGGAACAATAGGGAAAAAGCAAAAAAAAATGGTTCGGTGAGGAAAACACTGCTACTGCAGCATCTCAATCTGCTCAACCTGTCATCAAAATACCACAGCCTTGGCTGAAACAACATATATTTGTTCTCACAGATCTGGAAGCTGGTAAGTCAAGATAAAGTTTCTGCCAGTTTGATTTCTGGTGAGAGCTCTCTTTCTGGATTGCCAATGGCTACGTTCTCACTGGATCCTCACATGGTGAAGAGAGAGAGCAAGATTTCTGGTGTCTCTTTTTATAAGGGCCCATCATGACAGCTTCTCTCTCTTGAATTTATTTAAACCCAATTATCTCCCCAAGGCTCCATCTACAAATATTCTACTGGATTAGGGCTTCAACATATATAATACGGGGAGACACAATTCAGTTTACAGCATGTGGTAAGGGTCCAGATGTTGGAGAAGGCCATTGCCAAAATTACTTCTGTTGGACACCGCATCTGGATTAGCAGCTTTGCCACTGCTGGCAAGGGGACTTGACGTTTCTGCATTTACTATTTCCCCTGCCCAAGAAAGAATTCTTTTGGTATTCTCCCTTCATCATCAATTCCATACTCCAAGCCTGAGCAGAGCACACCCACTGGAGCAGCCTAAGTCATTTTATATGCCCATGTCCTAGGTGCAAAGCAGGCTGGGAAAATAGCATCTAACTGAAGGACTACCATATTTACAAGCTAGGAGAATTCCCCAAACAAAAGAAAGGGTTCAAATAGTGAGCAGTCAAAGAGATTTTTAAAAAAATTCTATATTTTATTTGTCTGACTTTCCAACAACAACCTATACTTTTATTCTAATTCTTACACCTAAAAATGCTATTATCTAGCTTAATGCAACAATTCCTCATAACATTAAAAAAATAAACTCACTTGCCACTTCCTACAATGGGGTTAACCCAGATACCAAATTTGATTTCAAGTCTGGAACCTCTGTTGTGTTTATTACTCTTGTACAAGTTTGTCACAGTCCTTACTTTAATATTTCCTAAGCTTTGGATCTACATGTTAATCACTACTAACATATTTCTAAAAACATAAAATTATGGGACAAACAAAAAATATTTTTTACTTTGAAAATCAATGATGTATGACATAAGATGAAATGTACATCCTATTTGTTTTTTTCTTATCACACATTTTAAGTGAACTGTTCAATGAGGGTGGACTAGTATCAGCTTCAGTCAGGAGAAAACAGAACCAATCCGTTACCCCAGAAAGTGCCCACGGGGTCCTTCCTTTCAAGTGTTCTGTATGCAACTCCTGCGCTCTCCCCCAGGCAGCCGCCGTTCTGATTTATGTCTGATTACTTCTGCCTGTTTACAGAACTTCATATAGTGCAAATGGCATCAGGCAGCGTGCACTGTTTTGTGCTTAGCTTCTTTGGATCAGCATGTTTTCTGAAATTCATTTATGTTGTGTGTATTAGCAGCTTGTCTCTACTATTGATTAGCATTCCATGTTATGAATGTAACAGTTTGTTTATTCATTCAGCTGTTAATACACATTTCAGTTTTGGGTTATTATGAATAAAGCTTCTTGGATGGTCATTTACAATTCTTTGCATGGACATGTTTCCACATACCTTGGATAATTACCTAAGAATAAAATTGCTAGGTCATATAGTATGTTCAACTTTGTAAGAAATGCTGGCTATTTTTCAAGGTTCTTTTGTAATATGACATTCTTCCCAACAATGTCTGAGAATACCAGTTGATCCAAATCCTCATCAACACTTAGTATTATGGTTTTAATTTACATTGCATGACTAAATATATAGAATATCTCTTTGTCTGCTTATTGATCAATTTTTAAATGTCTCTGTGTGTAGCATCTTTTCAAGTGTTTTGACCACTGAAGATTTTTCGTAGAGAATTTCGAAAGTGTTTATGCCCATTCTTCCCAGCCCCTTTAGAAGTAGTCAGGGTTATTTACCCCTTTCTTTTACTTTTTGCCTAATAAAGTGAAAATCTGAAATCAGCCTGAAGTAGTATCAGTTTAACAGACTGGGTTTCCTTCCTTGGGTACAAAGACTTCTAGAGCCCAGAATCTTAAGGAGAGTGAAGAGCAAAGCTGTGTAAGTGACTCATGCGGTATGATGGTGAGAGTCACTGCTTCCCTCCCACTTCCTCTTCTGTGTCCCTGGAACCACTTTTTCCTCAAACCACTTCTTGAACTACTTTATGTAGGAGAACAAATACCAGATAGAACAGCATGTCATCCTCCCTGACAGTCTCACACTCTTCCGTGGACGGTTCCACTATTTACTAAGGCCAGCTGTTGGGGGCATGGGGTAAATGCTAAAACCAGCGAATCCCGTGGCTATCAGTCCACTGACTTTCTTCCCGATTGTAAAGTGAGTTCCCTTGTTAGAAGTAATGTTACTTACAATCTCACAATGATGAATAAGATGATCAGTAAGTCTGCAGATGGCATAGCTGGCATGCAAATTGGTGGGCAGAAAAAAATTAAATATCAAAACTGAATGTTTATTCAGTGAGGGAAAATCATCTCCACCTCATGATGAAATGAGTCCAATGCAATCAACTTACCACAGGGGAGGCTGCCTGATCCTTGGGGATCAGGCATCCTGCCAAAGTCTAAGTGTTGGCCATTGCTGCTGGCACAATGAGGACCCAGCTGTGGTGATGCCAGATCAGCCTTGGAGAGGGGAAGTTCTCATGACTGAGTCCCTGCACAGTGAATGGTTTGTTACTGAGTACATTGAACAAACACTGAGAGGACTAGGGAAAGAGGCTGCCTGGCTTTCTCAAGACGGTGATTTCATTCACCTGATTACTAATAATCTACAGCACCATGGGACCTTTAGTTGTATATTCAGCTCAGATCCAATGAAGGCCAATTCTGAGAGTTTTATTCACATAACTCATCCTCACAACTCCTTGCCACCAATCTCCAATCTTTTGCCTTTCATATCTCTGAATATCTAGCCAAGGCATCTATCACTTCCCATGAATCATTCTAGAGCCATACTTTACGCCATCTTTCTTTTCATGGATGAACTTCTACCTCCTGGAGGATTGCCCTTAGCCAGCGTTTGAGCGGATCTATGTCACCACAGCCTATCATTCAGAGCATTTGTAAGCCAGGTTTAGTGTTTTTTTCCTCTCTCTTCAGCAGTCATAAGAAATTCTCTGGAAGACCCTTGAGTCGGTTTGAGGAAGAGATGGCAGTATTGTAGGAGAAGGTACACTAGAGATGTAATCCACATGCTTATGTAACTTACTTGAGCCTTCAGGATTTGCTTGTGTCCATTTCTTTATGTAATGCTCACACTTGTCCATAGGGTGCTGTTGGTCATGCACAATTTTATGACTTGATGATTCCCTGTACATTCTGAAACCCTGTGCTTTATGAGCAGCTCAGATTGTACGATCACCAACTGTTTAATGGTTGGACACTTGGTCTGCCAGCGCTCAGTAGCAAGCCAATAGCTATTTCTTGAAAAGAATGCAGTTATTTGTTTCAGAAGGCATACCTTAATTCATTAGGAAACTCTGCTTTTATTTTTGTACTTTGGCTTGCTACACATTATATCTAACACCTTGATCTTCCATAAATTATCTGCTGGGTCCTGAGCACCAAATATCCACCAGGATCGTTTGGAGACACACTCCTTCCTCTGAGACTTGTTAAATAGATGAGAACAACACACACTAAAATTATGTTGTTAACTTTAAAACCCAGAGACCCAGTAACAATATGCCTTTATATTTGGGTTTTGAGGAGGGTGAGGATAAAGAATGCAGCAAGTTGTCTTTCACTTCGAAATGGATGTCCCGCAATGTCCCAGAACACTGACTCCTACAAACTCCACTCTAGAAGCTCAAGTCTAGTTTTATGGGAAGTGTAGTTGGTCTTCTGGTCACAAGCAACTCAGAACTTTACCTAGAGTAGCATTATATTTTGCTATAGTTCCTACATGCATGATGTCAAGTAAGGACCAGTTGACATTTTGTGGTACTGTTAGGGTGAACCAATAGTCTGAGACTAAATAGTGGTATAGATCTGAGAAATTTGTGTCGCTCTCAGGCTAGAAGAGAGTGTACTGTTCCCTTTAGTTTAAAGCTTCTCATGTTCTGTCCTTTTTGGAACACGGCAATAAGCACTGTCTTCATATCTGTTATTGTCTAACGTTCAATTTACATCGGAATCACCCAGGGGGCTCACTAAATACAGGGTGCTGGACAACACCTCCAGAATTTCTATTTCAGTAAAAATTAAGTAAGGATGTGATAGGAATCGCACCTTTAAATCTTTCAGACCATCAACAATATCACTAATTCCTTTGCTCCCTCAGGGTTTATCATTCTGGCCTGAATCAGGGAACTAATATGGCACTTTGCCAGTTACTGAGTAAACCTCTTAGACAAATAGGCTTACACTGTGATACAGGCCCTGGACAAAACTTAAATATTCATTATCTAACTTACATAACTACTAGACTGAAGTACCATTCAGGGTCCCAGGAATCAAGCAGTTAGTTCAAAGTCAAGATTCAAAATTTCTCAAAATTATCTGTGTGTTTTCCTTTCCCCTACATAAAGACACCCTGCCAAATGGCCACAGATCCTTTGGGAAGGATAGAGAGAAAATTATGGTACAAACTTGTGTTATTATCTCGAGTACACTAGGCTTCCATTCAGTCAAGGGACTCGGAGTATCTGAACTGACATAGGTCTGAGAATTCACTGAGAAGGTATGTTTTACTATGATCACAGTTCAAGTTAGATCTCTGTTAGTTAGATCTAGAGGTTTTTAAACATTTGTTTATTATACAGATCAATTAGTACCTTAGCAGATTGTCCATCTGGTTTAATCCTAATGGCCCCATGATCAATGAACTAAGTATCACTAGAGATATGTGCAGATTTCATTATTTTGTTATCAACTTCATCACTGGGACCTATTCTGATAATCGTTTCTATCTTGTCTTGGTTGGGCAAGTGCTGCCATTTGACCTCTTCTACTCCAGGGTCTCATCATCCTCATTAAACTTATGAAGCATATTTCAATGGTGGCATCTCCTACTCACATCCTTGTTCAACAGTAAACAGCCACCAAAGTTTTTGATAAAATGTGGATGTTCCCTTTATCAGTGTATTTCTCCAAGCAATAGTGAAGTTAGGATCTTCTGGGGTCTCTTGGAAAAGAGGGAATCCTAGTTAAGGGATGAATCAAACATCCTATGCTCCCATTTTTACGTTATTGGATTCCTTTCTATGCATCTCAGCCTTGACTGCTCACTAGAATCAGGTGGAGAGTTCTTAAAATCCTGTTGTCCAGGTTGTATCCCTCTCCAAGAATCTCTAGAAGTGAGACCCAGGTGTAAGTACATAAGTACTTTTCAAAATTTCCAAGCTAATTCCACATTGCAATTAAAGAATGAATGTAATTTAATGTAGGCCACTACTGAGTCTAAACTTCAGCATTAAATTATTGAGCAAACAATTTAAATCAGTTTCACTTGCTCAAGTTAGCACATTAAATTCAAACTATATGATGAGTGTACCCATAAAAATCAGCTCAGTCTAAAATTCAGTTACTTCCTCTCTGTCCTAATACTCTTAAAATTCATTCTCATAATATTCCCCAGCTTTTCTATAAGTAAAATTTTGACGTATAATATGCAGAGAGAGTAAAATGTGTAAGTGTACAGCTCCATGAATTTTATGAAGAGAACAAATCCTTGGAACAATTATATTAACTGGAATATTAATACCACATGAGAAACTCCTTCATGGCACCTCAGAGTCATTATACATGCTGCAGAGTTTACTACTGTTTTTAAACTTTTGTCATGATAGAGTTAGTTTGTCTGTTTTTAAAATTTATATAAAAGGAATCATATAGTATGTACCCTTCATATTTGCCTTCTTTTGCCTTCAGTGTATCTGTGAGATTCATCCACATTGTTGTTTGGTCCTTTTTCATTGCTGTATAGTATTTTATTTAAAGTGACTTACCCTATTTTCTTTTTACATTTTTGAGTTATTTCCATTTTTGAGTATTCAAATGTTGCTATTGTGAAGACACTTGTGTATATTTTTTGATACACATATGTGCATATGCATGTCTGTTGTTATTATGTCTTTTTAATTTTAGTCATTTTGGTGAATTCATAAAGGTATCTCACTGTGGCTTTCATTTGCCTTTACCTGATGTTGCTCAGTACCTTCAATTTGCTTAGTGGATATTTTGATCCCTTCTTTTATAAATTGTCTGTTTAAGCTTTTGCCTTGTTTTCTATTGAATTGCCTTTTTCTTATTTATAGTTATAAGACTGGGTCTCCTTGAGGAACAACCTGATACACTACCAAAATTTATAGTGTTAATCTTTCTCCCAGCCTTCTCCAAAGGGACCTAGGGCCTTTACCAAGGTAACAGTACATTGGGGAAAAGAAAGCAATCAGCACTTTCAGGTAATATTGGATACTGGCTCTGAATTGATACTAATTTCAGGAAACCCAAAATATTATTGTGGCCCAGCAGCAGAGTAGAAGCTTATGGAGGTCAGGTGATTGATGAAGTTTTAGCTCAGGTCCATCGTACAGAGGATCCAGTGGGTCCAGTGGGTCCCCAAGCCCACCCTGTGGTATTTCCCCAGTTCTAGAATGCATCACTGGAGTAGACGTACTTAGCAACTGGCAGAATTTCTGCAATGGTTCCTTGAGCTGAGGAATAAGAGTTACTATGGTAGGAAAAGCCAAGCAGAAGCCATTAGAACTGACTCTGCCTCAGGAAATAGCGAACGAAAGCAGTACTACATCCTGGAGGAATTCAGAGATTAGTGGCACCCTCAAGGACTTGAAAGATGCAGGAAAGTAATTCTCACCACATCCCCATTCAACTTGATTTTTCGCCTATGGAAAAGACAAGTGAGTCTTGGACAATGACAGTGGATTATCATGAGCTTAACCAGGTAATGACTCCAATTGCAGCTGCTGTACCAGATGTGGTCTCGTTGATTGAGCAAATTAATACACCTCCTGGTTCCTACTATGCACCTTTTGATCTGGCAATGCCTTTTTCTACATTTCCATTTATAAAGTCGCACAGAAGCAGTTTGTTTTAGCTGCCAAGGCCAGCAACACACTTTCACTGCCCTACCTCAGGGAGATACCAACTCTGAATCCTTATGTCATAATTTGCTGCATTTTGCTGTGTATAATGTGCACCCATGTTTTTAGCCTAAACTTTCAGGGGAAAAAATCTTTCATTTTAGTTTTTTATTTCAATTATTTATTTATTTATATTTAGAAACAAAACCGATTATCACACTCCAGGGTATCATTTTGCATACGGATATTGTCACTGCTTTCTAGAGTTACACTTTTCATGCATAAGCATAAACAAAATAATTTAAAACATTTATATAGAGAAGGAAGTAGTACAACCCATGTATAATGCGCATCCTTATTTTTCCCTCAGAAAGTGTGCACGTTACACATGGCAGAGTACAGTAGTTCACAAGCATCTGGATCTCCTTTCCCTTCCACAAGCTATCGCATTTGCCTATGGCATTAGTGACATCATGCTGATTGGACCTAGTGAGCAAGGAGTGGCAATCACTTCAAACTTTTTATTCAAACGTTTTTGTGACAGAGCCTGGAAAATAAATGCAGCTAAAATTCAAGGGCCTTCTGCCTTGTGAAATTTCAAGGGTCAGTAGTATGAGGCATGTGAGGATATATATCCCTTCTAAAAGGAAGGATTAGTTGTTGCAGCTGGCCCCTCCTACAACCAAGGACACATGATGCCTAGTGGCCTCTTTATTTATATTTTTAATTATCTTTTATTTTTAAAAGATTTAATTTATTTATTTATTTACTTACTTACTTTTAGAGAGAGGGTAAGGGAAGGAGAAAGAGAGGGAGACAAACATCAATGTGTGGTTACTTCTTGTGCACCCCCCCACCAAAGACTTGGCCTGCAACCCAGGCATGTGACCTGACTGGGACTCAAACTGGTGGCCATTTGGTTCACAGTCTGGTGCTCAAGCCACCATGCCACACCGGCCAGGGGCTAGTGGCCTCTTTAGATTTTGGAAGCAACATATTCCTCATTTCACTGTGTTCCTGTGGCGCATTTACCAAGTGACCCAAAGCTGAGTGGGCCCAGAACAAGAGAAGGCTGTGCAACTGGCCCCGGTTACTGTGGAAGGTGCTCAGATGACTGGGCTGTATTGGGCTGGATCATCCAGCAGACCAACGGTGTTTGACGTGCCAGTGGCAGACAGCAATGCCGTAGACTTTGGTCAATCCCTATAGTGCCAGGCCTTTAAGGACTTTGGAGTGAGGCCCTGCCATCATCAGACAACCACTTGCCTTTTGAGAAATAGCTCCTGGACTACTACAAGGCCTTAGTAGAGCCTGAATGCTTAGCCATGGACTACAAGTTACCACGTGACCGGAACTGCCCATTATTAACTGGATGCTGTCTGACTCACCAAGTCATAAAGTTGCACGCCAACAGAAACACTCCACCATTAAAAGGAAATGGTATTATGTGTGATTAGGTCTGAACAGGCTGTGAAGGCACAAGTAGGTTACATGAAGAAGTGACTTGAATGCCAGTGGTCCTCCTTCCTGCTACACTGCCTTCTTTTCCCAGGCTGCACCTATGGCCTCGTGGCAAGTTCTCTCTGATCAGAGGAAGAGAAGACTCAGGCTTCATTCTGTACTTTACGCCGGCACCACCCCCAAGCGGACTACCGTAGCGCTGTAGCCCCACTCTGGGGCATCTCTGAAGAACGTGGGCAAGCCTCATCTAACTCTCTACTGAGTGAAATGAGAGGTAAGAAGAGTCCAGACATAGGGGACATTCCATAGAAGAGTATGAATCTTATTGCCAATTTAGCATCAGCACCAGTTTCAAAACGTGAAGTAACACGGATTCGGACAGAATCAAATAGGCACCTTTTGTGACAGAGGCACAATCTCACAGATGACAGTGAAAGTGAACAAATGACAAAAATAACTTACCTAAATAAGTTTATGAGGAGTTTAGAGTTTTCTAAGATTGTAAAATGAGGAATCTAAGGGAACTAAAAGGCAAAATGAGGAACAAATCTGTTTCGTAAGCTATGCTAAAGAGAAGAAGAAAAAGACAATGGTTTGGTTTAAGCTACTGGAAAAAATTGCAAAGATAAGATCAGTTTTATTGAATCCCTGAAGGAGCTAATGTTTTATGTCTCCCCCCTGCCTTCTGGGTTGGGGGCAACAGGAGCTACCTGGCATATGAACTCTTCTGCTACTTGAAACAAGTCACAAATTAGATGGGTGGCAGGACTCTACTTCCCACTTAAGCCAAAGAGGGACGGATGGCTTCCCGTCTACCTGGTTATGGGCATGATTTAGGTTTAGCAACTGGATGCCTCCACCCACGACCTGAATTCTGAGTGTACGACTCAAAGAACCCGAAACGACTGTAGATTTTTCATGTTGGTAGCAGCAGAGTCCAGTGGTGCCCTCTTCAGGCTGCTCCTGGGGGCTGACCACAGCTGTGCTCTCTGCTGACTGACCTCTTCACTCCTGCACATTTTTCACATCTGGTGCTTCAGCCTTCCTGTCAATTTTGTGAGGTCCCAGAAATCCTACCAATAAATTAATTTTTTCCTTAAAAAAATCAAGAGTAGAATTCTGTTGATTGTCTGGGACAGCTGGACAGTATTTATTCTAAGATAAGACATAAATATATTTGTTCTTACTGGATTCTAAATACCAAATTCCCAGAGTGATTAGAAATATGAGACTTGAATGAAGGAGGAGAATAAGATTCTAAAAGTTCTAGTTTCATTAAAACACAAGGACGTATGTTCAGCCACTTTACTCCATGGCCAGCCTCCCTTCGTAAGCAGTTGTGACATGTTGGGGGAGGTGTGGTAGAGCAGTCAGGGGCCACTGCGAGGATTCCTGGGCCTAAGCATGTCCTTTTACAATCTGCCATGGTAGCTGGAATTCCACCAACAATAAAATTCTTTTAAATTTAATTATTACTATTTATAGGTATTCCATCTTCAAAGTCAGCCATCCTTGGGAGGGGCAGCTCATGATGTGGCTATCATTGATTCAAATTAGGTTAAAAATGAGATCACTTTGGACTAGGTCTCAGTCGTTGGTGGGATGGTCTATTTCAAAGTTAACCAGAGGAAGAAAAGAAAGAAAGAAGGAAGAAAGGAAGAAGGGAAGGGAGGGAGGGAGGGAGGGAGGGGGGAGGAAGAGAGGGGGAGGAAGGAAGGAAGGATGAGCTGGCCCTGCAGTGGATAGTACACAAACACTATTCAATGTAAGGATCAGGAGCTCTATAAATATTTGATTTCTTGGATTAGAATTCCATAGATAAACACCAGGTTGAGTCTACAGGTTGAAGCTGCTAATAGAAAGTGGAGGAACTTAGGGAGAGACTTCCCAATCTCCTTATGAGGAAGAACAAATCTTTATCTCTGTGAAACCTCCATGTCAGTGGTTGGTGCAGGGAGGTAAGAGGGAATGAATGATGGGCAGCCTGGCAGAGACACTGAGCAGCACAGGCAGCTGAGCAAGTTGGTGCTCCCCCACTGGAAGTCCCAGCTAACACAGAGATGAGCCTTAAAAACTGCCTGGCCAAGCTTTGAAAAACACCTGGCAATTGTGACTCAATGCCTGGCTATCCCTGGATACTGGATGTGTGGCTGCCTAACCACACCCCCAGCAATGATGGCTGCCATGTTTTGAGAATTTACAATGTGCCAGCTCAGCAGCCATCCTCTGTTTACTTGGTCGGCTTAATATCCTTACAACAACTTTGAAGTGGGTGCAGTTAGTGTATCCCCAATATGGTATGGATAAGTAGAGAGAGGCCCAGAGAGATGAAGGAACTTATCTCCATTACATAGTTAGTACACGTGGGGCAGGATTGACCACAAACATATCTATATGTAAAGCTCATGCTCTCAACCATCATGCTGAAGTGGCTTCCTAAGCTGAAAGACTTCCAGGAAAAGAAAGTCTTTTCTCTTATTTTCTTAATAGAAATCTGTGAAAGTACATGGTAAATGACGCATATTCAGTAAGTGTTGTTTTTTTTTTTCCTTTCTTTTAAAAAAAATTGTTAAACAAGAGTTTTGGTAGGTGCAGCAAGAATCAGGGCTCAGTCTCAGTGGCCTGGGGCCCTTGGCATGGATCCCACTAGGGAACTGGAAACACGATCAGGCTTAGGTGGTCTGCAGCTCAGTTCAAATGGGGGAGCGGAGCTGACAAAAGCAGCACAGAGATCCTGCAGCTACCAGTGGCAACCTCACTTGCTACTGTGTATGACTGATGTGGCACTACTTTAAGAGATTCTAGGTCTCTGATAGTCTCAAGGTTAGGGCTGAATTGATGGAAGCCTGTCTCCTGACCTTTGACCACAGACTTAGGAACTATTGCATCAGTGTGTTCCAAATACTCATGAATTTCCATTAATGAAAGCAGCATCCTCTTTCAAAACCCAAGAGTCAAGGTCTGGAGCTTGTCACTATTCCCAATGGAAACAATCTTCTCATTTATCACCCTCATATCCAGGGCAGGGTAATGGAGCTTTGACAGTTCTTTCAACAGAAGCAATGGGAAGGATAAAAGATGACTGAGAAAAGCATTAGACAGACACAATTTAGTCGGTACCCTCATAACATACCTCTGAGTATTAAAGATGACATACAGATTTTGAGTTTTTGATTAAAGTCATTAGTAAGGGAACATACTCCATCTTTAAATGTATTGTTTTAAGTTCTAGGAAAAATAAATGAATTTTTCTTTAGTACTTCTAGCTTCTTATACCTCAAAAGATACATTCAAAATGATTCTTTTGCAAAGGACAAAGGGTTTGGGTTGTGTGGTATCTCCAGACACACATATCGCTCTCATTGTTTTTGTTTGAATGTTCTTTCTCCATCTGACTGCTTTAGGGGGGATGAAATGCGCCTTTTATAGTCTACCATAACTTACCCCGTCGTGTTATTTTGTACATTCACACCTATAATGCTCTATTGCATTTGCTATGTGCTTGTCTGTAATCTCAAACCTGCTGTGTTTACTGTGCTCACAGTGGTATAGTTGGTGCCTGCTCAAGAGCTTGGCATGTACAATAGTAGGTATTTGATAAATGGATGTTGAATAAATGATCATTTATGTTTTAAGGTCCACAGATAAACTTTAAAGGTAAACAATAAAGATGTGCTTGTGTTGCCCATGAAGTGACAAAGAAATTCGTTGAAGAAAAATCACAAAATGGCATTAATTTTTAATTAATGTTACATGTAGGACAGGAAGACCAGGCATGACACTGCTGTAGCAACAGGTGAGAAATGGTGAGGTTTGTGAACCACAAGTCAGTGGAGATAGAAAAGAAGTGGAAGAGGGATTAAAAAGTTAGCATCAAAAGGACAGGGTGATGCTGGAGGAACATTTGTTTGTGTGTGTTGCTTCTTTTAGAATCTGAGTTCACTGAATGCAGAGACCCAGTCTTACTCATATTTATCTTCCCATTTATGTTCTCTGGCACATAGCAAAGTTCAAGTCATACTAGAATGCATGACTAAAAAATGAACATTGTATTAGGATCCCCAATCCAGTTCCTACTTCAGAGTTAGCTCTTAAATCTAGCTGCCCCCACCACTTCCTTACAGTCCTTCAGTTCAGATCCTTGTCATCCCCCCCTTGGAATTTGACATCGGGCTCCCAAGTGTCAGAAGTCATATGGTGACCTTAAGATGAACACTTCACCTCTAGAAGCAGCATGATAGAGTAGGCAGAAGGAGACTTTCATTCGAATCCTAGATCCAAAATTTACTGGCCTTGTGCAAACTGCTTAATATCTCTAGTCCTCATTGCCCAACTGGGTAAAATGCAGACATCAGTAAATGCTCTGTGGAGTTGTGAGGGTGTAATAAGACCATGCATATAAACGGTTGGCATAGTGCTTATCGAATAGTAGGTACCCAGGAGGTGTGGGTATGCCTCTTTCCCCAGGAGGAGAGCCATCAAATATGCACCCTTGGCAGAGTGCTCAGTGCCCTCCTACATTCCTGCGCATGGTGGCCCAGGTTAATAGAATAGGCCCTCACTTTTTTACAGATTCACGCCTAATTCATCTTTTCCCTACTTTTGACTAAAATGTAGCTTTACCTGCCACAAACTCCTGGCTCAGATTTCACTTGAGGAAATTAACATAAACTTCAGACTCCACCATACGCCTACTTGTCAACCTGGATTATATTCATTCATGCATTCATTCATTCATTCATTCAATCATTCAGTCATTCCTTCAGCAAATGAATGAACATCTGTGGAAGACATGAGTAAGGCTGTGAAGACACAGCTCCTTACCATGCCAGAGCTTCCAGTCTAGTGGGACACACAGGTAAGTAAGCAAATATTTACAATATCATGTAATAAAACACTACAGTGGAGAAAATATAGGGCACTCTAAGAGCAAATGAAGGTAAAGCTACCCAGAGTTAGAAGGCCAAGGGTAGCCCACCTGAGCATTGTGATGACACTAGAGGGATGAGTGAGATGTAGCCATTTGAAGAGGCAGGTAGGAGGAAGAGAGGAGCAGGTAGAGGAAAACACCTGTGCAAAGTTACAGAACTGAGAAAAATATGGTGTCCAAGGAAATGAAAGGACTCCGTGGCAGGGGAAAACTGGAGAGCATACAAGGAGGCAAACGGAGGTGAGTGGTGAGGGCAGAGTCCCAGAGCACTGGGTGCTTACAACTTGGTCCAGACAGTGGGGTGCATGGGTAGTACCGAGCCAGAAAAAGGCCACAGTGGGATCCTAAAAGCATGGAGCCCCAAACAAGGCCCCCTCTTGCCCCATCTAAGGACTGCCAACCCCCTTCCTTGCTTGTGTGGTGAACTCATGCTTATCCTTTAAGACAGAGCATAAGTTATCTCCTCCTGACTGAAGTCCTTCCTTTGTGCCATCACTTTACCTTGCACACACCTCTGGACTGTGGGATGCATGGGAGCAGGGGCTGCTTTCAAATCACATTTTTATCTTTGGCACTTCTACAGATCTTAGCACTGGAAGAGCTCAATGAGTGTCTGTTGGATGGATGAATGAATGTAATGTCCAACAGTGGTTTTACCTGGTGAAGTGAATGGTAATGAAAGATGTCTAACAACCAGGAGGCCTGGGATGTCTTTAAAAAAAGTGTTATTGGAGCTGAGGTTTGATGAATGAATAGGATTCTGGGGGAAAAAATTGGGGAATTGGTGTTCCAAGCAGAGGAAACACATTTTATATATGTACACACATACATACATACACACACACATGCATATATGGAAACACATTATATATAGAGAGACTTCTTATATATATATATATAGTCTTATATATATATATAAAGTCTAGACTTTATATATATATATAAAGTCTATCCAGAAAAAGCCCAGCCATTGTTAATATAACAAGAATGGTTTGCATGACATTGATGTAACCTGTCAGCCAAGGGGAGTGGACTGGAATGCACATGGGTGAACAATGATGACTTCACTGTACTAGTCAGTGGGGGCAGTAGATGCCACTGAATGAGCATGTGTACTGTGTGGCTGTTGCATTCAAAATGACTGAGTGAGTAGAGCAACAAATCTGCATCAAATCTGCATTAAGCTTGAACATTCCTCCGCAGAAATTATTTAGATGATTCAGAAGGCTTTTGGGGACAATGCAATGAATGCAGCACATATAAAAGTGCAGCACAAATGCTTCAAAGTTAGTTGAGAATCTCTTGAAAGTGATCCACATGCTGGAAGGCCTGCAACAAGCAGAACACCTGAGCATGTTGAACGTGTATGGGTTGCAATCAACAAAGGTCAGTGACTTACAGTGCAGTAACTGGAAGCTGATCTGGGGACTCCAAAAAAATGTGTTGTGGCAAAATTCATTCCTTGGTTTCTCCCACCAGAGCAGAAGGAACATCGTGCTGCAGTTGGGAGAACTGTATGAGGTCTCAAGATGCCTGCTTTGAAGGGGACTGAGGCATCATTGTCCTGTGTACAACGTTTCTTGTATCAGGTATCTTCTTTGATAAATATGTCAATTTTTCATATTACATAGCTGGATAGTTTCTGGACAACTCAAACCACATTGTGTAGATTTAGCATTTTTCAGACATCATCCTAATATACATGGAAAAAATAAAATAATCACTTATGGTTTTGTTTAAAATCTTGTTTCTGTCTTATTTCTGTTTAATGCATAAATTAAGTATGTTTTCATAATTTATGCATTGGAAAAATAGTACCGGCCCTTTTTAGAGCAAGAGTGTTCTTCCAGACCGATGGGGGAGGTGGCCAGGAACCGGCTGGAAGCCAGCTGAATTATTAGAAAGGAGATTAATGTTATGTAAATGCAAGTAATTAATCAGCAAACACCTCAAAGCTAAATACCTGATGTGAAGAGCCTTCTTTTGAGAGGGGAAAATTGCTCTCCTCTGATTAAAAATGGACTATCAGACAGCATTCAGATCTGTCTTTTGCTTCTGATTTTTTCCAAACCGTCTGGAGTTGAATGTGATTTCCTGCCTTCCCGACATAAAGAGAAAATGAGAAGCTGCAGGATTGGACTGAAACCCAGCCGAAGCTTGTGACTAAAGAAAAAGAGAATTTATGACCAGGGCCTCTCCAGGGAGCTGAGAGCTGAGGACTAATAACATGCAACACGTCACAACTGAAATTATAGCACATTCAAAACTATAAAAAAAGATTTAGTGAATGTCTTACCTTTTTCTTGCCCCAGTACTTAATCTCTTTTCTTGTGACAGACTCCCCTGACTGTTGGGCACTAACCCAGGTGATGGGGGAGGGTGGCTGCCCTGTCTTCACCTTGGTCATAGGGGTATGAACACGGCCTGGGCCTGGAATCTTGGAACATCTCATCCTCCCAGCCCCAGAAAGTGAGTCAGAAATGATCTGGCCCGAGCTGTTCCAGTAGCTTTAATCGGGAGATAAGTCTTTTCTTCTTTCCTGGGACTCCTAGCTGGTAGGTCACTAGTACTTATAGCTACCATCGGCATTTTTTCCAGTGTGAAGAAAGAGCTTTCGGAAGAACAAAGCCAACATACCAGAAAGCAGATTTAGAAGATGGGACAAGGGTGATATTTCCCATGACCCATTTAGCTCACAGATTCTACCCCAAACCTCCCGTTAATTTCTCAATTTAAGTTGAGTTTGTATTCCTTGTAACAGCAACTATTCAGATTAACATAACACAGAAGTTTCCAAAGGTGAGCCAGGTTCCTGAGGTTGATGACTATATTGTCTATTGGCTGTTTTTTGTGTTTAATTAAAGTTTATTTAAATGAGTATGCCTGTAACCATGCAACTCTTGGAGAATAAAAAATATATATAAAAGGTTAATTTTTGCCTTCATAATGCAGAGGAGGAAAATATTTTACTTGACCCTCTTAGGTTCCTTGGCTGGGTCTGAAAATTAAACTGACGGACTGATTAACAGGAGAAAAGCATTAAAAGAAATTTAAGTTTTACATGACACAGGAGCTTCCTTAGGAAATAAAGAGCCAAAGAGACAGTTAAACCTAAGTATTTTTATGCTAGGCCTGATGAAGAGGAAGCAGTTGTGGATAAATGCGGTAAGGGCAAAGAGTGTTATGTAAGTCTAGAAACTACGAGAGACTTAACAAGGCATGTTTGTTCAGATTCTTCTAGGCACTCCTTTGTTTTCAGAGATAGAATGCTCCGTTCTTCTCAGGATAGGGAGGGTGCCTCTCTCACGCTGGTTTTATGACTGACTTCAGGAGATATGTGTGCATGGCGGGGGGGGGGGGGCGATTGTGAAGGTCAGAGTAATCTTCTTGTTTCTGTTATTTTCTTGAACTTTTTCAGCTTAAAACATTCAAGATGCCCAGGTGCCATATTTTGAGGGAGCATGTTTTGAATCCCAATTAAACAAACAAAAAAAAAATCAGTGGAAGAGAATTGAATTCTAAAAATTGAAATTTAGGGAGATTGGAAGATGGTGGTGAGTAGGTGGAAGCTGAGTCCACTTGCTCTTGCCCCCAACTCAAATTTTCAGCTGATCTTTCAAAAAGTAACCTGAACAATCAATGGAATCTTAGCTGGTATGAAGCTCTGAAGCCAAGGAGCACAGAAGTAGCTTTGTACCATCTGGTAAGTAGATTTTGTAAGCTGATGGGAACTACCCTTGTGTGGCATCTGTGGCATCTGTGTGTGGGACAAAGGGAACTCAGTCCCACACAGGGACCCCCCCAACCGTAATTGGGAGTGACTTGGGAGGATATACCAAGACTGGAAGATCCAGGCTACCCACACACACTGAATAGCATGTCCATAGCTGTAGCACCAATCAGAAGAATGCCAAAGAGGGACTCTATCTCCTAGAAAGATGGGGGGCCACACCTGGGTCAGTCAGAGGCATTGGCAGGCTGGAACGAGCTGTGACTGACAGAGACTTTTCACTTTTTGAGGAGGTGCTTGTGCAGAGAAACAGACAGTGACCCAGTATTGCAGTGTGGGTGCCACACAGAGATGTTTCAAAAGGAGAGCTGAAGCGTGGCTGGGCAGGAACAACAAAGAGACCAGACTGAAAGCACAGTTCACTCCCACTGAATCAAGCTGGGCTGAGAGTTCAGAAGGTGGCACAGCAAAGAGACTGCTGGGCCCCCACCTAGTGTGGCGAGCAAGCTGGGGGCTATGCAAAGCAGGGAGTTCAGGACTGTGTCTCCTGACAGGGCAGTGGGCTGGGAGATAGGTGGGCAAGAGTTAAGCGCCTGAAATTCTTTGCAGCCAGGCAGACTTCCCTCTCCCTCCACAGGGTAAAGGCCTCTGGGAATGGAGGGGCGTGCCCAGCAACCCCTCCAGCAGGATTGCAAGCATCACATCCAATGGGGAATCTGCAGAACAGTCAGGCCAGGCTCAAGAACCCCCTGCTGGATGCATATCCACAGAGAAAAAAAAGGAAGACACCAAGGGGGCCTTTCCAAACTTTTCTCAGCCTTGACAAGATGCACTAGTTCCTCAGGCCCTATTTCACTAAACCCAGCTGGGCTGAGTGTGCAGAAATTGGTGCAGCAAGGGAAATTCAGGGCCCTGCCCAGCCTTGGCTCTTGCACAGAACTACATCAGTGCCAAGCAGGAAAGAGCTCACCCTCTTACACAGATTGGGCCCTCACATGAAATGGACACCTAATTCATTGGAAACTATATATTATTGGAAATAACCTAGGTTACACCAAGATGTGTGGCACAGGAGCAGGGGAACACAACCACAATCTTCCCTGAAGACTGAACAGTGCCTCCCAGGGTAGATCCACGGACTCCACCTTTCTGATCTCACCAGAAACCCCCTCTAGAGGCAAGTGGAGGTGGTACCTGTGGTGCTGCTAGATGTTAGGTGACTCACCCTTGGATGTTCTGCTGATCTGCTGATAAAAAGCCAACAGGACAGAGTAGCTAGGACCAGCCCAGACACAGCCAAACCTGGGAGACACAGCCACAGATTGTGAACTTGAATAGGCTGCCTGGAGCTAGAAGGGGACACGAGCTAACATTACCAAATTTGGATCCAGAAGGAGAAGAAAACAGGGAAGCATCAAACTCTGCTGAGATGAATTCTACCTCGTACTATTTCAATATTTGTGCTATTTTTCCTATTGTATAACTTTTTAACATTTTTTCTTTTTCTTCAATTTTATTCCTATTATTCCACGTTATATATTTTATTTTTATTTCAAATTCCATATTTTACTCTTCCCTTGCCTTACTCCATTTTGCCTTTTTCCTTCCCTTTCTTATTCTCACTTTTAAAGTTTATTTTCTCCTTTTCTATGCCTTGCTTCTATTTCTTACTCTTAGTATTTCTCTTCCCTCTATCCTCTCAAAATCATTTTTCTTTTACTCATTTCACATTTTTATAATATTTTATCCTCTCTCCACCTTTATTAATCTTTGCTCATTTGTTGTTGATATTGCTGTTGTGGTTGTGGGGTATTACTGCTGATGTGGGTTTTGTTTCCTGGATCGTTCCATCTTGATCTGCCAGAACGTGTACAACAGCATACAGTATTTGGAGGGGGCTAGGAAACAGTCAGCCTGCTGGAGGGGAGAACCTGCCACTGAGTGAACCAACAAAAATCAAACCCAGTAACATGAGAGGCCACATAAACTGCATAAAGAGCATCCCTAGACCATGCAGCTCAGGACATCAAAGAGACTGCACCACTGAGTCCCACAGAACTTATACCACAGAGGGCCATCCCACAAAGACAGGGATTCATAGCAGGTCAATCTAATACACAGAAACAAACAAACAAAAAGAATCACCTAAAATGGGGAGATTAAGAAACAATCCCCAGTCAAAAGGGAAGGAGAAATCCCCGGAGAAAGGGAAACAACAAACTGTAAATGAAATTGAGGCAAGCAATTTATTAGACATAGAGTTCAAGGTAATGGTTATAAGAATGCGCAAGGGACTCAGTGAGAACTACAAGGAATTTAATGGGAGTTACAAGGAACTGAGTGTGAATTACAACAGCACAAAAAAGGACATAGAAACTGTTCATAAGAACCAGGTGGAAATGAAGAATATAACATCTGAAATGAAGAATATACTAGAAGGAATTAAAAGAGGCACTGGAAGAAGCAGAGCACCGAATCAGCAAGTTGGAAGAAAAGGCAGAAAAAAAATACCCAGTCATAGCAACAAAATGAAAAAAAAAAAAAGACTTGAAAAGAACAAGGATAGTTGAAGGGACCTAACAGGACAACATGAAATGCAACAACATGAAATCTAAAACATTTGCATGATAGGGATACCAGAAGGAGAAGAAGAGGAGTAAGGGATAAAAAAAAACTCTGAGAAAATAATGACAGAAAACTTTCCTAACTTGGTGAGGGGAAAAGCCACACAGGAATCACAGAGGGTGCCAATCAAGATGAACCCAGAGAGGCCCACTCCAAGACATATCACAATTAAAGTGACAAAATTAAAAAAGAGAGAATCTTAAAGACAGTAAGAGACAAACAGCTAGTAACACACAAGGGAGCTCTGATAAAGCTATTAGCTGATTTCTCTGCAGAAACGCTGTAAGTAATGAAAAACAAAGATCTGCAACCAAGACTACTCTATCCAGCAAGGCTCTCATTTAAAATGGAAGGTGAAATAAAGTGTCCAGGACAAAAAATAAAGCAGCTCAAAAAAGTATAGCTCCACCAAACCAGCATTGCAAGAGATACTAAAGGGACTGCTTGAAAGAAGAAGAAGATGAAGATGAAGAGGGAGACAAAGGACAAGGATAAGGATAAGGAGAAGAGGAAGAGGAAGAAGAAGAAGAAAGAGAAAGAGAAATATAGAGAAGGCAGGTACAAAGGGAAAGCAATAAGGGGCAGTGAGTAAGTACCAATCAATAATAACCTTAAATATAAATGGATTAAATGCTCCAGTCAAAAGATGTAGCATAGCAGAATGGATTAGAAAACATGACCTGCATATATGTTGTCTATGACTGACCCACCTGAGAACAAAAATCTACACAGGCTGAAAGTGAAGAAATGGAACAAAATATTCCAAGCAAACGGACATGAAAGAGAAAAAAAAAGCTGAGGTAGCAATGTTTATATCAGAAAAAATAGACTTCAAAACAAAGACCATAATAAGAAACAAAGGTCACTACATGATACTTAAGGGAGCAGTCCAACAAGAGGATATAATCCTGGTAAACATATATGCATTCAACACAGGAGCACCTAAATATGTAAGGAAAATCTTAGAGGACTTTAAGAAAGAAATCAATGGCAATTCAATCATTGTAGGGGATTTTAACACCCCACCGTCAACAAAGGGTAGATCTTCCAAACAAAGAATCAACAGAATATTGTGACTTTGACTGATACTGTAGATCAAGTGAACTTAACTGATATTTACAGAACATTTCACCCCAAAGAAGCAAAATATACATTCTTCTCAAATGCATGTGAGTCATTTCAAAGATAGACCACATAAGAGGACCACATAGTTTGCTAAAAAACAAGCTTTAACAAATTCAAGAAAATTGAAATCGTATCAAGCATATTCTTGGATCACAATGGCTTGAAACTAGAAACCAACTTCAAGGGAAAAAAAGCACAGGCATTTGAATACATGGTAGCTGAATAACATGTTATTAAATAATGAATTGGCTAACAATGAGATCAAGGAAGAAGTCAAAAAGTTTCTGGAAACAAATACAAATGAACACACAACAACCCAAAACCTCTGGGACACAGCAAAGGCAGTCCTGAGTGGGAAGTTCATAGAAATACAGGCCTACCTAAAGAAGACAGAAAATTCTCAAATATGACCTTACCCTACATTTGAAAGAACTAGAGGAATAACAGTAAAGCAATAAAGTGTAGAGTGAACAGTAAGAAAAAAAAAATCAATATCAGAGTAGAATTCAATGACATAGAGACTAAAAAAAAAAAAAAAAACAAAAACCAAAGGATCACTGAAACTATACCACTTTTTTATACCACACACAAGAATAAATTCAAAATGGATTAAAGACTTAAATGTTAGACTCAATCCTAGAAGAAAACATAGGCAGCAAAATCTCAGACGTAGCCTGTAGCAATATTTTATCAGATATACTCCCCAGGCAAGGGAAACAAAAGAAAAAATAAACAAATGGGACTACATCAAACTAAAAAGTTTTTGCATGGCAAAGGAAAACATCCATGAATAAAAAGACCACCCACGGAATGAGAGAACATATGTGTATTTGTCAATACATCTGATAAAGGGTTAATATCCAAAATTTATAAAGAACTTACAAAACTCAACACTGAAAAAGCAACCCAATTACAAAACAGGCGAAGAACCTGAATAGACAGTTCTCCAAAAAGGACACACAGATGGCCAATAACCCTAACTGACATTAATCATCAGAGAAATGCAAATTAAAACCACAATGAGATATCTCACACCTGTCAGAATGGCTATCAGTAAATTAACAAACAACAAGTGCTGGCCAGGATGTGGAGAAAGGAGAACCCTTTTGCACTGCTGGTGGGAATGCAGACTGGTGCAGCCACTGCGAAAAGCAGTATGGAGATATCTCAAAAAGTTAAAAATACATCTGTCTTTTGACCCAGTGATCCCACTTCTGTGGGAGACCCTTCTGCATGGCGTGGGCCCAGCTCCCACTCGGAGATGCACAGGACCCACACCCACAGACAGGTTCTCTCATGGGAAATCAGGTTTGCATTGTACCTAGGCCACTTTGAGTCTTGCTTTTGCTGAAACTCCTTCACCCTGGATTGGGATAGCAAGTGCTTATTGTAACTTCCTAAAATCCATGCTAAACCTTGCAAGGACCAGTGTAACTGGCTCAACCACTTTTCCCTTTTCATTTGCTAATATCCTTCTTCTGTGATGTGATTAGCGGCATTGGCTCCTTGTTGTCTGTAAAAGGTAACCACCTGTAGTGAACCTGCGCACAGTAAATGAGGACCATCATGGAATGTGACCAGAAATAAAATAAAGGCCTGTCGTGGCAGAGGCTGTGGCTTTTGCTCCCCTGAGAGAAAAGCCATGCTATCGTCCTTTTTCCTCCACCGGACTCGGTAGTCTGTGTGAATGTTTTATTTCATCCATAATGACGTGGACATTGCTGGCCGGTGTCTGCATCACACTTCCGGGAATATATCCAAAGAAACCCAAAATACTAATTTGAATGAACGTAAGCACCCCTATATTCATTGCAGTATTATTTACAATCACCAAAATATGGAAGCAACCCAAGTGTCCATTAGTAGATGAGTGAATAAAACAACTAAGGGAGACTTCCAGCCAAGATGGAGGCGTAGGTGGACACACTGTGCCTCCTCGTACAAACAAAATTAAGGACAACAAAGATTTAGAAACAAGAAAATAAGCAGAACTGATAGAAAATTGAACTGTACAGAAGTCCAACAACCATTCATCCAGACCAGTAAGAGGGGCAGAGTCGTGGCAGGAAAAAGTGGAGGTTGGTGGACCAGGCACGTAGACAGCAGTGACTGGAAGACCCCAGGTGCACACACGGCAGCTAGCAGACCCTGGGTACAGGGTGGCAATGGTGTAGACCCAGTGAGGCCACGCAAGGGGGCTAGCAGATCCGGTGGTCCCACATTCGTGAGCAGATAATTCAGGTGAAGGGGAAGTGGTGGAAGGGACTGGAATCTGAGAGAGAGTGGAGCAAGCACCATTGTTCCCTCTAGGACCCCACCCCCACATACAGTCATTACCCAGCAACTGGGCTGCCCCACCCTGGGGAACACCTAAGGCTCTGCCCCTCACTAGGTAACAGCTGTGACCAGACCAAAAAAAAAAAAAATGGCTCAAAAGGGAGAACAAATCAAACCCCCAGAGCCAATTCATCTAAGTGGTGAAGAGACAGCCATCCTATCAGATGCACAGCTCAAAGAACTGGTAACTAACCTATCAGATGCACAGTTCAAAGCCCTGGTGATCAGGATGCTCACAGAATTGGTTGATTTT
>PVKU01013154.1:0-30745 GCA_004027475.1 Anoura caudifer | reverse complement strand
TTAACCACAGGGGTACTTTGCAACAGTAAACATCCTGATAGGTACATTGTTTAAGTATTCCTTTGAACTTCCCTTGGGAACAATCTGATAGCAAGGAAGGCAGGACAATGCAAGGACATTTAATGCCTAGAGGCCGAGGACCAGGCCCAAACATCATTTCCACAATGTCGGACCCTAACTCTCAACCCCTTAGCAGGCATAATAATTCCCTACAGTGACTCCTAAGGTGAGAGGGTCTGGGTAAAAAGTTGGATTTCCCTGTTTCTCCCTGTGTCTTGTTCCCCCCCCCCAACCCCATGTGTTTGATTATCGAGGAGAAAAACAGTATTTTGATTTTTGATCAAGTAATGTTGAGATGAATGTAAGACAATAAAAGAGAGATGCTGAGTAGCCAGTTGACATGCAAAAGTTCAGAGATGAATTTAGGAAGTCATGCATTAGTTTGGTAGAATTCAAACCATGTGACAGATTAAAAACTATGGAAGGAAGTATATATTCATTGAAAGGAGAAGATCTTTAAGTTCAGAGTCTTGGAAAACCCAGCATTTATAGAAATGGATAATGAAGTTGGAATAAGAGAGGAAAACTTTAACAACTAGTGAGGTAGTTGGACACAATAGAGTAGCATCCCAAAGGCCAAGTGAGAGTGTGTTTCAGGAAGAAGGGGGAGTTAACTATATAAAATGTGGTGGATAATACTGAGGTCAAAACTGAGAAACTCTGATGGTATTCTGTAATATAAGTTGCTGTGACCTTGATAATAATTATCTGTATATTGGAATGGTAGGATCCAAAGCCTAAGTGAAATGGATTTTTAGAGAATGGGATGGCAGTAAATAGAGTCAGTATGAAGAAAAGACTCTACTAGAAACTTTTTTTTAATTAGTGGAGGAAACAGTTGAGGCTCAGGTAAGAAACTTATGAGTTGTCAAAAGTTTTTTTAATTTCTCTGCTATTTTTCTTTGTTTCTATTGTGAAATATATCTTTAAAAAGGGATGATCTATTTTGCTATTTAATGACAAACATAATGGTAGCCAGAAAGACTTACATTAATCAAACACTCATGTAGCAATGCCCAGCTTGAGAAATTGAACAACGGTTGCGAGTTTTTAACACTCCAGGTGAGCTTTCCCAATTGTATACTGCTTCTTCTGCTCAGAGATCACATAGTGTATTTTATTAGTATTTTATCATTTTTTCTATAGATTTATCCTCTATGTAAGCATTCCTAAAAATGCTTTTATTTTACTTAAATTTGAATTTTATATAAATGGAATAATTTTCTTACTCTCTGTTCTTTTTGTATAGTTTTGTTGCATTTTTTTGTATACTGACATGGATAATGAATATGTCAGTACTTTTTAAACTTTATCAAAAAATGTCATGCTGCATGTAATACTTTTACATATTTTTTTACTCAATATATTGCAAATACTTATCTGAATTTTTGCTGGTGGCTAAAGGTATTTATTTATTTAATTTTATTTTTAAAGGTATTTATTTTGAGCACTAAATTATATCATATTATGAGACTATATCTAAGTTTTTTTCATTCATTGCTCTGTAGATGGAGATTTTGGTCATGTCCAGGTGTTTGAGACTTTGAATGTTCTTTTTTGACACCCCTGCATATGTCTCCTTATACAAGTTATGCTGTGTGAGCATTTTCCTTAAACATATTCCCAGGAATGGAGTTGCTTGGGCATTGTGTTTGTGAATGATCAATTTCAAGGGATAACCAACTGCTTCATCAGGTGGTTTCACCAATTCATTCTACTACCAATGTATGATGCAGGACCCCCCCCCCCCCCGCCCATACAAATTATCTTCTGGAAGATGGGCTCCTTGTAGTACAGGCTTCCACTGGTAGGGGAGTGTTCTAGGAACACATCTGGATCAGTGTACCACCTGGTGTTGTTGTGAGAGGGTGTGTTCGATTTCAGTGAACTTTTTTTGAAGACTCAATGTGTTTCCCCATTTCATGATGGGTATTTACCAGTGCACCTGCCCACACTGTGCTAAGTGTTCAGCAGTTTTGGACCAAAAACACTGATGACCTCCATGCCCCACCCTCCATATTCTCCTGATCTCCCCCCAAATGATTATTTTTGTTGTTATTTTTTTCCTGGATTGAAAAAGTCCTTAAAGAGAAAATATTTTGTCAATGTGGAAGAGGTGAGACAAACAACCACAGAAATACTTAAAGTAAAAAAATCCACAAGTTCAAAAATTGTTTTGAGCAGAGGAAAAAAATCTCTTGATAGGTGTATTGCATCAAATGGAGAGTACTTTGAAGGTGACTGAAATTTAAACATGTAACAATAAATACACTATTTTTTATAAATAAGTTACTGTGGGGGGGGGGTTCTGCCCACAGGGCCCCCCCAGCCACCATGGATGAGAATAAGTCTACCAAGACATGATCTGCTTGGGGAGGAAAGGTGGCCAGTCTCTCAAAGGAGAAGGGCCAATGGCCTTTTCCTCAATGGGTTTTTATTGAGTTTCTTTCCCACAAGAATACAGTTAAAGCTCATTAATCATTATCAAGCAGTAATGATCAAACAATACATAACGTACAAAGAATTCTGAGGGCCTATTTTGAGTCAGGGTCAGATACCTAAATAGCCATAAAACTTTGAGGAACAAACTCACTTCTTGCTTGGACCCTTATCATTTAATTGGGAGCATTCTAGACAAAGCAGGTTTCATAGGATTTTACATATTCTTTCTTCAGTCTGATCGCCCTAGGGAACCTGCCCTTTCCAGCACAGGGCTACACCCACCACCCACATTGTTTCAGGTTTAAGGCATTGTTTCAGGCTTAGGTCAGGCAGGGGAAGCAAGGCAGCCAAGAGATTAGGAGACTTCTCAAAGACAGAGTGAGGACTCAGGCTATGTCAAAGCCGAAGGGCGAGGGTACATCACCCCTTTTGCTATAGCCCCCCAAGTCCTTCCCTGGGGCCTCCCCATGATCATGCCTATCTTAGGTCGTTCCCCCCTTAGGGAATCTTACCTGTTATTGGCTAACTGATCATGCATTGGGGAGCAGGCAGGGTGAAGAAATGTAGCAGAGGTGCCACCCCTGCCAGGGAGATAAGATTTGTCTCCTTAGTGGCTTATGGTTGGAAGGTCACTCACTCAGCCTTAGCCATGGTGGGGGGGCGGGGGAGGTTACAGCTTCTGAAACCAGGCAGGGTGGTTCCTAACAAATTATGTGGGTTTTTTTTGGTGGGGGCAGTCCTCCTTCCTATGAGTTCCTGTCCATCCATGTATTGTCCAGTACATGATGTTTTCAAATCTATTCATTATTTTTTGAGTAAATGGCAAACATTTTTTTGAGAAGGAATGAGGGCTCATGGCTTTAATTTTAAAATGGACTGAGCTGATTTCAGACCACATTGGAGTTTTGTTAAGGTTTGGTCTACCTCTGGCTTAGCTCATGTTTCTAGGGCAGACCAACAGGGTTTTTAAATGAGAGCTTGGTGTTTTCATGGGGGTTTCAACCTTGGTAGGCCTTGAATTCTGAACTCTGTTCCTCAGCTATACAAAATAGAGAAAAATTCTGCTCTGCTTCATAGAGCTTGTCAGCTTAGCTCTGATATCCATTTGCTTGAAGTACCTCAGAATTTCACAAATTAAGTGAAAACCACATAGGTGTATGTTTAAGGTTCCTCAACTTTTCCATCTTGTTTTATCTATGAAAACCGACTGCAAAAATTGTTGATTTCTCTTTCTCAAGCAGCATCCTTTTTCCTGATCAGTGGCTGGGAAAGTAAAGGGGATCCTTGCCCCATATCACAAATCTGCAAATGCCCCAGTAGAACATCAGCTAATTTTTTTTGGAATCTATGTCCCTAAATTCCCCATTGCTTTGTACATCTTCCACACCATTAAATTAAAAAAAAAAAATTGTCTGGCTTCACTAACTGTTCTTGTCTATTGCAAGTTTGTCTATGGCAAATGTTGGTTCTTTCCAAATACTATGTTATTTCAGTCTGTGAGCTCCTTTCCTCCTAGTGGAGTGTCAGCTTCTGATAAGAATGTGTGTAAAAAACAAATCTGGACTTTTATCTGTGTCATCCCCATGAAGTGGATGAATAAATTGTGTAAAATAATTTAGAATTAAAAGCATCAGAAAATTAAAATTAAGCATTCCTTATCTGATGGTATTATATCTTTTTTTTCTTTGTCTTCTTAGAGAGATTTGCAGTTGGGAAGAGATACTCCTGAGATTGTGATTAACCATCACTGGGAGTTTGGGCTCTGGGTGTGGGTAAGTGCCTGTAGTTAGTGAGTCACCACTTGTTTTATTAGTTATGATGATTGTACTAACAAACATCTTCACAAAACATAATTCTCAAAAAGGCACAGACACTTTTTTCCTCATAGGAATGTAACCAATTGGGAAGAATAAAGGAAGAATAACAACAAACAAAAACAAAGAAAAACTCAAAAATCCCAATCACTGTGTCAAACAGGTTCTCATCCTATTGTTCTAGAGTTTTGTCACTATTTCCTCTTTTTTTTTTTGTTCTATTCTGAAATATGCTGCAGTAAACTTCTTAGGTTCACTTACCTCCTGGTACATGTGCGCATCTGGAAGTGTTTATCTAGGACTGGAATGACTAGCTCCATGGATGTGTTCAAATGGCTCTACTTGGCTTTGGCAAACTGTTTGTCCTGATGTCTACGTGCTCTTACACCAGCAATGCAGAAAGTTCACCTGCTCTGTGTCTTTGGAGGCATTTTGATTTTGCTTTTTGATTTTTACCAACTGTTTGGATTTGATGTTATCTCATTATAATTTCTTTTCATGTCTTGGTTGTTAGTGAGTTTGATCATCATTTAATCTGTGTATTTATGAATTGTGTATTTATGCAGAAATGAGGGAAAGCAATTGAGTGATAATATCTTTTCATGATTGATCTAAGAGTAAGCCTATATACATGTCATAAGTGAAGAGGCTGTCCTCAGATGCACAGACATTGTGTCAGTGGACCCACAGGGAAGGTAAGGAGTACAGATTCTTGTACAGGGAGACTTGTAGAAGTGGTAATCAGGATGGGTGGCACCCGTATTTCCCTTTTCTCTGGTCTTTGCTGATATTAACCATGGGGTTTTCATGGAGTTGTTTGAAAGGCCTCCCACTTAGTCTTTGATAGGCTTTTTTTCACTCTTGTGGTAATTTTCAGGTATGTTTTTCCGGTTCTTTTCCTTAAATTTTCTGGATGATGATGGCCATCATGTATTGTGTCCAATACTGATACAGATATTTCCACCTTATTTATGTATTTTCATAGCCCTTAAACAAAAAGCTGGGAGTGAAGACATTTAAATGTGTGGGCTTAAAAACTACTTCAAATTAAACTTCTTTACTACATACCGACCTTTCCTCAGTGGAGCTCAGTGAATATGAATTTCAGTGAATCATTGTGAAAGACGGTTTGTTTTAGGAAGTGTGGAAACAAGCAGAGGTGTTGTAGTGACCTTGAGAGCTTTGGGCATTGTACGCCACATTTTTTCATTTTGGTTCTTTATGTATGAAAAGCTTGATATATCTTTAAAATCTTTACCCGATTAGGGAGGCATTACTGGAACTATGTTTGACTCTATGACACTCTGCCCTGCTCTCCATTCCTTGTGGAATTTGCTAAGTAAACCAACTGCAATTAAATGGAATCTGTAAATGAATGTCTGAAGGTAAATTTTGTGCCAATAGTCAGAAGATTGTGGTTTGAACTATATTGTTAATTGGTCAAGTATACTCTAGTCTATAATTACTTCAAAATGAGATGACCATCTGTTAAATGAATGGAAAAAATAAAATGAGAGGCAAACATATCCTTTCACTCTCATTATTTCTGAAACATTTTTGGAAGACCTAAGCCATACAACTTGCAAATATCTAGAGCCAAATGACCGATTCAGACTCAAATATTTTCAGCCATTATACACTAAATATGTATGCATTTATATAAACACAATTATAATTTCCAATATCTTCAAGAGAGTAGAAAATACATGATTTGCTATAATTTTAGAATGAGAGCAATTTGCCTACGTTAGTTTATTTAATAGCATTTTAATGTGTTTCTAACAAGGAATAATTAATTTTACTCCAATAGTTACAGTAAAATATTCATTTGCCTTTTATTTCAGTTTATAATGTAAGTCAGGGGATGGAGTCTCATTTACTAATTGTAAGCTTTGCTTAAGCACAGATCCATGAACAGAAGAGCACTGTGTAAGTTCTCTCCTATGGCGATTAAAACAACCTCTGAAAGCCGACCTGAAGTAGAAACTGTACAAAGTGCATGCAGTAATGGCAGGTGAGTTCCTCACCGGATCCCTCAGCAGCCAGCACCACTCTTTAGTAACCCTGGTTTTCTCAAGTTTTAAATGTTTATTCAATCATGTGTACTTTTTCATTTCAGTTTCAGATGTTAGTGGTTTTTCTGAGGTATGGAAAGGCCCATTACTACATGGGGTTTCATCAGCCAGAAACTCAACTCAAACAAACTTGTTTTCCATTTATGATGAAGGACTGCTTCATTATGTTTAGATCAATCTTTTCCTCAGGTTTGCCTGATGAAACTGCTTAAATTAATGATACAGCATTTAATTATTTAATGGCTCATTATTCCTTAAGCAGAGGGGTATTAACATCTCACCTTCACTTGCTCACTTCCCCCCACCCCACCAAGTGTGAAAAGGGAGCAGTTCTTTCCATTAGACAGAAAGGTGCTGAGGGCTAGGAGAGGGGGCTTTCAGCGTGGAGGACATCGCTGCATTCATTCACAGATCCAATTCATCCTTAGCTGTGAGGAAAAAATGAATGTTCCACGGCTAAAACTGATGGAATTGGCTGTGCTCATTATTTTTTCAATGTTTGCTGTAGTTGTAGAGACAATTAACATAGCCATTCTTAGAAGCTATTCTCTAGCCGTGAGAAGTGATTATGAGTAGGTGGGGGTCTTAAATTACTTAAGGTTAGAATTTTTTTTTTTAAGTATTGTTGTTAATATCTGTGAGTTTGCTGTCTTTTTACTGTCATATTTTTATCTTCTTTTTCTTAGATAAGTCCCTTTAACATTTCATATAATAAGGGCTTGGTGATGATGAACTTGATCTTATCTGAGAAGCTCTTAATCTGCCCTTCCATTCTAAATGACAGCTTCACTGGATAGAACAATTAGGTCCTTGACTTTCATGACTTGGAATACTTTTTTCCAGCCCCTTCTTGCCTGGAAGGTCTCTTTTGAGAAATCAGCTGACAGTCTGATGGGAACTCCTTTGTAGGTGACTCTGCCTTTACCCCTTGCTGCTTCTAGAATTCTCTCCTTCATTTTAATCTTGGCTAATGTAATTGTGATGTGCCTTGGTGTGTTCCTCCTTGGATCCAACTTCTTTGGGACTCTCTGAGCTTCCTGGACTTCCTGGAAGTCTATTCCCTTTGCCACATTGGGGAAGTTCTTTATTATTTGTTCAAATAAGTTTTCCACTTGTTGCTCTTCCTCTTCCCCTTTTGTTACTCCTATAATTAGGATGTTGGGATGTTTAAAGATGTCCTGGAGGTTCCTAAGCCTCTCCTCATTTTTTTGAATTCTTGTTTCTTCATTCTTTTCTGTTTGTTTGTTTCTTTCCTCCTTCTGGTCCATTCCATTGATTTGAGTCCCACTTTTCCTCTCATCACTATTGGTTCCCTGTGCATTTTTCTTCATTTCACTTATTGTAGCCTCCATTTGTTCTTCTAATTTGCGACCAAAATCAACCAATTCTGTGAGCTTCCTAATCACCAGAGCTTGGAACTGTGCTGCTGATAGGTTGGTTACCAGTGCTATGAGCTCTGCATCTGATAGGTTGACCACCTCCTGGTTGTGCAGAGAAATTAGCTCTGGGGTCCCGGTCTATTCTCCCTTTTGAGCCATCCTTGGCTTTGTTTTTTTGTTTTTGTTTTTGTCTGGCCATGGCTGTTATGTAGTAAGGTTAGAAAATTTAGCATGAGACTATCTTATTCTACTTCCAGAAAAATTGAAACTGCCATGCAATATTATATGCTACTTTAATTTACTAGGTATTTTTCTTTTAATGAAGAATAATATTTCTAAACATGGCTATGTACATAATTTTAATATTATGATTCAATTTTACTAGAAAAACTTATAATTTAAAAGAAGGCCTCTTTTAACAAAAATAATTTTAAGTAACTATCTTCAGTGTGTCTTTTATTTCTAAATATTGTGAGTTTACTATGGATTAATGTTAAAATTTAAATTTATAATTTTATTTATAATTTATCTTCAATTTTGTTAATGAGAACATTTTTAATTACAGTTAACATTCATTATTATATTAGTTTCAGGAGTACACCACAGTATACATTTATATAACTTATAAAGTGATCCCCTGTTTATCTCCTATTTTAGAGGTTTAAACTGTTAAACTTGTGTTTTGGTTGTATACCATGCTGTTATGGAGTACAATTCATTAAAATCATAAAATTTTATAAGAGGCTTCTGAAACACACCTTAATATGGTAATCTGATAGCTTGAAAATACTTCCTTGCTATAGAAAAGGAAAAAGAATAATAAGAAAAAAGTCTTGACTGATGTTGCATTTCAGTAGATAGTACATTGCTCTTTATCCCCTCTTTCTCAATAAACACTAACATAATATGGCAAGTTTTTAATTTTCTTCTCCTGAGTTATCAAATTACTTTTGAATGCTTTAAGAAATTAAACAATATATATCCAGGTAAAACTCCAATTGATGACTATAATTATAATGATCACATAATGTTTTTCTTAAATCAATTACTAGAAAATTTTAAATGTTGAAAATACAATTTAAAAAAGGCAAACCATGATTCATATTCAAATACAAAATATCTTTCAAATGTTTAGTTCAACTTACAGTTTAATAAGTGAATCAAAATGAGTGACTAATAAATTGTCGGTTTAGGTATAGAACTGATGATGTCCAAAAGTGCCATAAACTGTACTCTTCAGAGTTGATTCATTGGACAGAATTTAGTGGCATCTCTATTGAAAAAAAATAACAATGTCCACAGTAAATTTTGCTTCTATAGAATTATGAAATAACCTAGAAGACAGTCAAATCCAGTCCTATAGTGAAAGAAGTCATAATAAACTCATTTGCTTATATCTAAAGATTGAATAATGTTATGGAAGAAGTTTCTTTCATACTACATCTAAGACTGTTGAAACATTGGCTATCCATAGATAGAAGAAAGAATTAATGTACTCAAACATTATGTTATTTTCTGCCCCCAAAGAAAAAATAGGCATTTGATAGCATTTTTAGCTCAAATCATTAAAACCCCAAATGGTGGAGTTTGGTGCATAGTGAAATGAAAGTTAAGTAGATCTTAAGAGTTTTTTGTTTGCTTGTTTGTCTATCTTGGTTCTTTTTCTTCTTTTTTCTTTATGGGCTCTGTAGCTTTTGTGTCCTTAAACTCTTAAGCCTTGGTTTTAGAAATAGGTAAAACATGTGAAATGAAAATAATAATAATACCAAATCCACATGATCATGGTGAGGAATAAATGTAAAAATGTTTATAAAACATTTGTGTTTTAGCTGGTGTGTACTAAGCACTCATTAACTATTAGCTTTTAACTCTCAGACAAATTTTTGTAAAGATTCATTTTCTTACTAGCAATATATTCAAATAGTTTTTAATAGGAGCACTAAGTAGATTTTTCCTATTTACTCAAATTTGTGCTTTCAGAGCTATGATAATCTTAAAAATATGGTAATGAAAGTGCAGGAATATTGATTAAGATTGACAGTCATTTGCAGAAGGCTTGTTAGTTATTTGTCATTTATTTATTTTAGTGAGTACCAATAAAGTACCTAGAATTAAATCTCAAAGTCCTTTTCTTTATGAAATCCTTTCAGTGTAGTCACAGGAATAATAGGATTTCTAATTTAATAGCATGCTATTGGTAATAGATTATTTTTAAAGCAATGTATTTAAAGATCCTGTTTCTATAGGTTAGCAAATGTTATGATGTTTGTGTTTCTGAGATGTTTCTACAGAGGAAAAGTTAATAGACATATGTATTAATTTTCTAGGGCTACCATAATGAAATGTCACAGACTGCATGGCTTAAACAACAGAAATTTTTTTCCCTCAAAGTTCTGGAGGCCAGAATTCTGAGGTCAAGGTTTGGCAGGCCTAGTTTATTCTGAGGCCTCTCTCCTTGACTTGCAAGATGGCTGCCTTCTTGCTGTGGCCTCACATGGTCTTCTCTGCATGCCTGCACCTTGAATCTTTAATCACTCTTCTTATGAAGACACCAGTCCTACTGAATTAGGGCAGACTCATGCGACCTTATTTTACTCTAATGACTTCTTTAAAGATCCTGTCTCCAACTACAGTCACATTCTGAGGTACTGGGGGTTAAAACCTTAACATATAAATTGGGGGGTCTTTAGAAATAGACATATAAATGTCTTTAGAAATAGCTTTTATTTCTTTTGAATAACACATTCTATCTTAATAGAAAAGGCAGGCACAGAAACCAAGTAGCCTGATAGCAAATGCTGCTCTGCCACTGCTTGCTCTGAATGAGCTTCCTTCCTCGTGCCTCATTTTCTCTATTTCTGCAGTAAAGATAAATACAGTATGCAATACTGGATTTGGTGTGGGAAGGTAAATGAGTTAACTCAAATACTGTACTTAGAAGAACATCTGTAAGTAGTAATTCTCAAATAACATTAGCACTTATTTATTTCCGTTAACTAGATAACATATCATAAGCAAAACTGATGAATGTCAAATAGAAATTAAAGGGTAAATTTTTATCAAGTTGCCTCTAAAGAATGTTGAATGTGTGTGTGTGTGTGTGTGTGTGTGTGTGTGCACTCTATAATGCATATATTACAAATACATGTATATATAATTAGATTTTCTTTTCCTTTTCTGGGACATGTATTCATTAACAAATGACTAAAATCTCTTCAGTCATTTATCATCAAGTTGAACTGTGTATGATCTGATTTCTAAGAACCAAGAGAGAAGAGAGTTTGAGTCCCTGTTAACTTGCTCTAGAAAGGACATAAGACTCAACACTTTGTTTTCTGTATATTGATGATATCAGCACACCTGCTTTTGAAGTATGCATTATATAAAATTTGAAGAAAGTATGTGTTGGTATCCTTTACTTAACATTTAAAGTACTGTTTTATATTCACATTTGTGTTATTTGGATAAATAATACAGAATTTAAGAATTTTGTTCTTCACAGAGAGCTGGCTTCAGTGGATGACAGAAATGAATTAACATTCAATATTTAATGAAAAGAATGGGAAGAAAAGAATGACGGTGAAAAGGAATATTTGATAACCATCTGCAGGCAAACATTAAATTATGAGTTTATAATATTCAGAAAAAAGACTTAAAATGAATAGAAGCTAATTCTAAAGTAGCTCTTTTAACATTATGTATTAAAAGTTACCATCTGCCTGTTTGCACTGTGAAATACAGCTCTGCACATGATTTATCAGATAGTACTGCATCTCCCTGACCCTGTGGGTCCATGGGAATTTCGTGGATGCAGCTGCCGTTAGTACTCATGATGCCTCTTCAGCACACTGAGGCAAAGGCAATTGATCTGGTTGGCCTTTGTCCACATAATGCCAGGTGTATAAGTTACTTTTCTTTTATTTTGGCCCTAAATTACATTGGCAACTTCCCGTTTTGCATCAAGTGGTTATTTTTATTCTCATTGGGGTTCACTTTGGAAGTAGAAAACAATCCTGTATTTGTTATATGGGGAGTTCTTCTAATCCTTTGCAATATTACATTTGAGATAGTTTTATTTTTTTTAAAAAACCAATAGCTATCTTAATAATTCATGGATAAGTGTTGGGTGAAATATTGCTGATGATCCTGAGAAGGAGCAGAACCATGTTTTCTAGTTCCGGCTTATGGCCCTGATCTGACAAGTGAAAATAAAAGGTAAGATTTACTGGTAGGAAAGAATAGCTATGAAATTCATAGGCTAAGAGAATTTGACTTATTTATTTAACTGAGTTTGAAATGAAATATATAGTATAGTGCAAGTGAGGGTCAGGAGGAAATTAAATAAAAGATTGGGGAGTGGAAATATTACCTGAGTGTGACTGAATATCAAATAAACAGTATATATTTACCCAGTACTCTTGGGGTTGCTTTATTGAAACAGTCCTTTTCCTCCTTTTTAAAATGAATATTATTATTTTCTTTTGGGAGGAAAAAATATTGGCAGGATATCTTTACCAGGGTTTGAAGACATACTGAATTTGTACCACCAAATAGGAATTTTATTGATCTTCCTAATCAATGTGTTTTTCTAATTGATAGCATTGCTAAATAAATAAGGTTCAGCTAGGAGTTCCTTCTGTTAACTTATTAACAGTACAAAACCTATATAGATATTGTGTGCTATTTGAAAGGCAAAAGCCCAGGTTTTATTCATATGAAAGATGACTAAAAACTGTAGAAATTATTCACATGTCAGGAACATAAACCTTTACCAGACTATACACAAGGGAAAGACATCTCTGGCATAGAAACATAAATGTCATATCTAATTTTCTTGTAACTATTAAAATAATTGTGGAATGTGATAAATGCACAAGAAGGGTAAATTTATCAAAGGTAATCCATCATCTTTTTGAGCAGCATACTTGAGTGCTTATACTTTAGTTTTGGACCTCATAGCCTTATTAAATTTCTAACAAGTTTGTGTATAAAAAAGAAACCTTAAAAAAATGCTTTTACCTTAAGCAATTACTTTCTAGTGAGTAGTGAGGGGCTAGATTTTGGTTGAGAACATTTATAATTATTGTTTTCATATCTCTTGCAAATATATGTGCATATCCTTAGGCTTAAAACATTATATATTTTTTCCATCTATGAATAAAATACTGTTTATTGAGAAAAGAGTAAAGATCGGTTGCTTACTTTATTCAAATTTCCTTAGATTTTCTAAGAACCATTTTGCATGTAGTTGTGTACCTATGGTCTTATATAATCTCACACAATTAAAAAATGTTCATATCTTGTTTATTTTTTAAGATTTAAATGGAACTGGTGAATATTATGCTAAGTGAAATAAGCCAGTTGGTGAAAAACAAATACCATGTGATCTACCTTATAGGAGGAAACTAATGAACAAAATAACCTAACAAACAAAATAGAACCAGAGGCACAGAAACATGGAACAGACTGTCAGCAACTGGGGTAGGGGGGAGGGATAATGGTGGAAAGAGGGGAAAGGACTAGTCAAAGAACATGTATTAATGACACATGAACATGGACAGAGGTGTGGGGATGGACTGTGGGAGAGGGGTGGGCTGAGCAGAGGAGGGCAAAGGGGGGAAAATTGGGACTATAATAGAATAATAATAAAAAATAAACTTAAAGATGCACTGAAAATTAGTATATGTTCAGTTCTGTCACTTTGAGAATTCCAATGTATCTTTAAAAAATAATAAAATTTAAAAGAGGTTTAGAAAGTTTTTCTTGTAAAAATTCTAAAAGAATGATATTTGTAAAAGCTAAATTGACCTCTACTTTATATATATGTATGTATTTATATATTTATATATAGACACAGATACACACATATACATATATGCATATATATACACACACAGGAGTGGGCAAAAGCAAGTATACAGTTGTATACAGATAAACAATACAATAATTAATAAATAATAATACATGAATGAACTCTGTGTTATATGTACTCACAACTGTAAACCTACTTTTGCCCACCCCTGTTTATAGAAAATAAAAAATATGTTTTAAATGTCACCTTTTAAAAATATTTAAGAAAGCTTACATTGTTAAATACCAGCCTATTATGATTATTTCAATAGGAAAAGGATACTGGGTTAGACATGTGTTAGGAACATTGTAATGTGACTAATTTGTAATGATAAATTGGTGCATTCCAGATAAAATGTCTATAAATGGCTGAAGTGTATGTCCTGTTGCAAAGTTTCACTACAAACATACATTTTAATTTATAGAAATGCAACAAGATTATAAGAAAGTGTTAAATTGGAAAGTAGTGTACAATTGAGAGAAGAATTCACAATATTAGTGACAGAATATGTACTAGAGACCAGATAATACAAATATTGGTGAAACATTAAGTTTTCCCGCGCTAATATCTTTTAAAATGAAATAGTAGAGTGATGTTTAAAATGGAATGGTAGAATATCATTAGACAAATGGCAGAGTAGGAAACTTCAAGCTCTTGTATCCCATGGAATCACAAAAAAAAAAACAAACAAAAACTCACTAAAATAACTTAATAGCAACTCCAGAGAACAGTCAAAGGTCTACAGCAACCAAGTGGAAAATAAATCATAAAAAGCATACATTCACAACAATAGGAAATTTTTGTGGCAGTTTTGTTTGCTCTTGCCTCACTCCACACATGGCACAGTGTGGTCTCGCTTTGGCCAAGGTGGCAGTCCAGTTCCCAAATTCTTCCCTCAAAACAGAAAGAGTAGACCAGATCTTCTTTACAAAGTTATAACCTGCCTGGTGGCGGCCTGAAGGACTGGTTGCTGTATTGCCTAACTTGGATATCAGGCAGGGAGTAACAGCAAGAAATGCTTCTGAGAACTACAGACCAGCAGATGTCTGGGAGAGGCATACAGTGGGTCACCTAAGGAACCAAGGCATTCTGGCATGAGACTCTGGAAAATTAAGACATTTAAAAGCAGACATGTACATGGGGGAATTGCAAAGGCGATACAGAGGAATAGTCAAAATGCATGTTCATGGAAAACCTGAGAAGATCTTAATTTGTGCCTTAAGCTGATTCCAGGTGCAGAGCATGTCAAGCTAATTAGTGAAGGATTATTACAGCACAAAGCTGCAAACACTGGGAGAGGTGGCTGCTTTTTTAAGACCCAATTTTCAACAAAAACATTTAAAAGGTATATAAAGGCGGAAGATCACAGCTAATCCAAAGGGAGAAAATATGGCGGAAACTGTCACATGAAGAACCACAAACATCAGACTTCCTGAAGACTTTGAAACAATTTTTTCAAGTTTGCTTAAATAGGTAAAGATAAAACATGGATAAAGAGCTAAAAAAAAATTCAGGGAAACTCAGAAAAAATATGTCTTGAGGATTTGTAAAATTAGACTTATTATTTGGTTCATCTTTTTAAAAGATACTGCTGGCTGCTATATAGGAAATGATTTTGAGGCAATGGCATTCCAAGTAACAGACATAGGTTCATTTTTGTCATTCCAGCAAGGATAAGAGTCAGAACTGACAGGTGTTACAGAAGCAGAGTCAAAAGGAAGAGAACATAAATAAGGTATATATTTGATACACGTTAGAGGAGTTCTAAGGGAGACAGTTCTTTTTTTTTTAAAAATCCCCACCTCAGGATATGTTTATTGATTTTACACAAAGAGAGAGAGAAAGAGACAGAGACAGAGACAGACAGAGAGAGAGAGAGAGAGAGAGAGAGAGAGAGAGAGAGAGAGAGAGAGAAACACATCGATATGATAGAGAAACAATGATCAGTTGCTTCCCATTCATGCCAGACTGGGCTTTGAAGTTGCAACCCAGGTACGTGTCCTGATTTTTGGTGTACAGGATGATGCTCCAACCAAGCTACCCAGACAGTGTGAGACAGTTCTTGATAAATGAGTAGGCATGTCAGATAACTAATTAGTTATGTCAGATAACTGAGTACATAAAATGGCTTTTTGTAGTAGAGAAAATTCAACATGTTATATTTGAAATCCTATTAGACACCCACGTTGAGATGTCAAGACAGAATGTCTTATATATGATTATGGAGCACACAGGAAAGATCTCAGCTTCAGACACATTATATTGATAAAATTTAAAAGTGTAATAATGGAGGACATCACTTATGGACAAAGTGTGAGGAGAGACAGAAGTGCCCCTAGGTTGCTTTCCGGAACAATAATGTTTATTTGTTATTTTCAAAAGTTTGTAAAAATATTGTAAAGCATGGAATTTTCTAGACTCACCATTGAAATGATATCAAATGATGTTCAATATGATAAATGATGTTACTATAGAATAGTATCAAAGTTTGAAGCTCTCTGGTATAATCCTGCCTAATGTTTTTGACATACATTGAATATCATTCTTCAGCACATAAGTGTGTACTCAAGAATCCCAATATTGGAGCCAATGTAGGAGGCCACATAATGAATGCTCTATGAAGAATCAAGCAGTGGAATCATGTAGCACATATCAGTGTCAAATAAGTCTCCAAGGCCACAGAAAAAAAAGGACAGACATAAGTGGTGGTTAACTGATTTTGAGAACAGAGGACAAAATGGGTAGATGAGACATTGCTAGGACAGAAAGACTGGCCTTGGTAACCTGGTAGACAATGGTGGGGGAGAAAACAGTTAACTTCAAGGATGTAAGTTTGGCTGATACAAATAATAAAAATGGCATTACAAACAATAACAAAAAACAAGATGGGAGAAGAAGCTGATTAAGGATAGAGAATGATGAATTCTGTCCAATATGATTAACTTACAATAAGAAAAAAAATGTTTTCCTCTACTCCCTCACCACACTTCTGACACAAGACGTCTGGCTTTATTCCCACATCTACCAATTCTCTGACTCTAGTTGAATGCCCTAAATTTAACTTATTTCTGAAAGTATCTACCTGGAGTAGATCCCACAAGTTAATGGCTCAGCCCCACAAGATTGCTCCCACCTCAGATGCCAACCACAAGTCCCAGGCTGTCCCTGGTACTTTTCAGCAAGCAGCTATAATGTGAGGTTCCCATGACCCCCTTCTTAAGTTCACAAAACTGCTAGAGCAGCTTACAAAACTCAGGGAAATACCTAGTTACATTTACCAGTTTATTTTACAGTAAAGGATACAGATGAATAACCAGAAGAAGAGATTCATAGTGTGAGGTCTAGAAGGTTCCCAAGTGCAGGAAATTTTACCCTATGAGGTTGGGGTACATTGTTCCCCCAGCACTTGGATGTTTTCACCATCCCAGAAGCTCACCAAATCCTGTACAGTTGGGATTTTTATGAGGATTCATCGTGTAGGCATGATTGCTTATTAACTAACTCTACTTCTAGCACCTCTCCCTGCTCTGGAGAATGCGGGATGAGGCTAAAAGTTCTAAGCTTCCAATTATGGCTTAGTCTTTCTGGTGATCAGCTTTCATCCAAGAGCTCACCAAGAGTCACTTTGTAAGAACAAAACATGTGCCTTGGTCAGTGTGGCTCAGTTGGTGGGACTGGTCTCGTTAACTGTAAGGATGTGGGTTCAGTCCCCAGTCAGGGCACATGCCTGGGTTGCAGGTTTGGTTCCCAGTTGGGGAGTATAGGAAAAGCAACGAATCAGTGTTTCTTTACCTCCCTTTCCCTCTCTCTAAAATTAATAAGCATGTCCTTGGATGAGGATTTAAAAAAAAGAACAAAGCACATTTTCATTGTTAAGGAAATTCCAAGAGATTTAGGAGATTATTGTCAGGAACTTGAGGTCAAAGACCAAATATTAGAATCAAAGATACTCCTGGTGCTCTTATCAATTAGGAAACTTCAAGGATTTTAAGAGATCTGTGCCAGGAACCTTAGAAAGAAATCAATATATACATAATTTTTATTGCTTCTCAATCCCATTATAATACCTGATTAGCAATAAATTAGAAGTATGAATTTTAAGCTATTCCTCTTTAGATGATAAGGAAATGGACAAGGCCCAGAGAGGAAAATCTGCACAGAACAAAGAATTAAATTCAGAACCTAAAAACTGAACACGTTTAAGAGCTCAGAAGATGATGACAATGAGTTTAATGCCTATGTGTAGTTCTATTCCAGGATGTCATTTCCATTTTGACCATTACCACAGAGATTTTCCAAAAGAAATATATAAATGCAGAATGTCAAGAAGGACCAAATCAGTCTTGAAAGTAGAGATAACTCAGGAGAGGAGCTAAATAATTTGGAGCACCAATATGTAAGCAAAGTAACATTACCCAAGAGAAAACTGTTGCTCATAGGTCTTCCATAACTTGGCCAAAGTCAGAGCATTATTAGATTAAGATCACACTTTATTACTGATCTATTTCCACAAACCCATCATGTCTATTGAAACATACTAAACTGCTAATTTTATGGGTTGAAAGGTTTTTTGGTCAATAGAAATTACTCTAAATCAATACCTTGCCAGTTTCCTCCAGAGTGCCAATTAGTATTCCCATTTTCTTTACTATCATTTCCCTCTTTACACAAGTTACTAGGCTTTGCATTCTGGAGCTGCATGAACACCCACAAGAATCATGTGTGCATTGCAGTATGCGAATATTTATTTAAGGTCTGTGAATTCATAGGGTAGATTTTGTTCTATAATTTCCTGACTTTGCTGGATTATAAGATGAAAATCTCAGTTATTTTATTATTCTCAAACTAAATATTATTTAGTTTTTCACATTTATCAAATACATAAAACAGTGCCTTATACTTTCTAATCTGTGTCAAATTAACAGCCAAAAGTAAATAGCCTTAGAATTTTTAACATTCAGTAAATCCAAAATATAATTTTTATTGTATAAAAATGTTGTCACATTATAAAGAAAAACATAACTTTTTCTGGGATATTTTGAAATAACTTTTAGCAATAGCTTATTTTAATATGGTGAGGATTTTGTTTCAAATGGCCTGAATCACAAAATTATAGGTACACATATATACACAGAATTTGAAAACATACAGCTTAAGCATTCTGTGCTGCAAAGTAATTTGTTACCTTTCTGAGATGTTTTTCAAAAGAGGAAAACATAATTTCAGGGTTCCTAAATATCAATTTGGGATCAGTGTCTTGCATTTTACCCACTTTCAAGGAGTCTACAGATTTACTGCCTACTGTTTAAGGAACCCCCTGGCCTTACTGCCACATAAAGATGATTGCTGAGAAAACAAAAAGAGAAAATTTAATGTATTAAGGAGAGTTACTGTCACCTCAGAATGTAGTATCATTGGGACCTGACAAATGAGAAGAGTTTTAAGCAGGACATGTTCTATATGAGGTTACATGAAAGACAGGAATTTTAGTTAGATATCTGTATATATTCTTAAAATTTTTATTGTATTTTATACATATAATAAATTTAGAAGTCCAAAAATTTAAATTCTTCTTAAGAAAAGTAGTCCACATTTATTTATAAAATGGAAAACAGAGTCTTTACAAAGAGAAGTAATAAAAGTCATGATGGCTCCATCAAAGCAAAAAACACTGTTCACAGAGTGGATATTTCCCATTTTATTTTGATTTGGTCAATTTTTCACTTAACATGCAAATTTGTGACTTTTTTTCTCTTAATGTTATACTATATGAGGTCTGTCTTGAAATTATCCAGCCATGTACTATGAAAAATAGAGACATCTGTTGAAGAAAAGATACAAGAAATATTGCACATGGGACAATGATGTCTCAATCCCTTTCAAAGTAGGCACCTTGGGACCTCACACAGTTCTCCCAATGGCCATCAGCTGCCCCACTGTATTTTCCTGAATCTCACTGATGGTGGGCAATCTCTTCCCTTTCAAAGGAGATTTTAGTTTGGGGACAAGCCAGAAGTCACAAGGTGCCAAATCTCGGCTGTAGAGAGGCTGAGTCACCTGGGTGATTTGATGGGGATCACTTTCAGCAGATTTTTGACCATCTTTGAAGTGTTTTATTACCCTTTTATTGGCACTGCACTTATTGCATCATACTTAAAAGCCTTCTGAATCATCTGAATAGTTTCCCTGGAGGAATGTTCAAGCTTAACACAAAATTTGATTCGTGGCTCTACTCAATCAGTCATTTTGAATGCCATGGCCACGCAGTACACATGCTCACTTAATGGCATCTACTGCCCTCACTGACTAGTACAGTGAAGTCATCATTGTTCACAAATACGCATTCCAGTCCACTCTCCTTGGCTGCCAGATTACGTCAATGTTGTGCAAACCACTCTTATTACATTAACAATGGCTGTACGTTTTCCAGACAGACCTTGTATATTTTCCAATATCATTCAATATCTCTGGACATTTAATTCTAAGTATTTTTTCATTATTCATTTTATGTGAAATATTTTGAACATTTGGTTTCAATTTGGGGAATTACAAAATATAAAATAATATTTGACTTCATGTAAATGTTTTTGCATGCTATTTTATTTATTTCCCTAGAAGCAGACTTACTGTATGAATTTGAACAGACAAAATGTAAAGGTTTATATGGCCAAAAGATTTATATTGCCAAATTGTTTTTGAAGAAGGCTATACTAATATGTATTCCAAAATAAAGCATGAATGCTTAGAAAAAACAGAAACTTTTCAAATTTTGTAGAGAAAATTAAAAAACATTTCAATGCTCTTTTATTATAGATTTGCTTTTATTAATATCATGGTTGAATATTTTTCATGTGTTATCACTGTATAAATTGGATTATCATGCTTTCATTCTCCAAAATTTCCTTACCTCCTGGCTTCTAAATTACTATCATTTGTTTGAAGTTTCTAATTGTAATAGCACCCCACTGCCAGGTACAAATTTCTGTGTCAATTCTAGTAACTTAAAGCAACAGGTTTTTTTCTCACTTATTCTACATGTCCATAGAATGCTAATAGATTGTCTTTTTAATGTAATTCCTATAAGTTGGCTGGCACAGTCACAAATCATAATATTTCAGGTTTTTGTCTGAGAAACATTGCTAGATTATCTTCAATTTGTTATTAGTGTTTTAGACTGGAAGTGGCAGAAATAATTTTTAATTCTAAAATCATTGATCAGAACTAGCCTCACATGTTCATACATTCACTAATACCCATCTGTGTCCTATAGAAAATCTTAAAGTTGCATAGTATGAGACATTCAACATTGTTCTTATTTAAGGACAACTTTGGAGAGGTTCCAGTCAAGATGGCAGAGTAAGTGGACACTGTATTCACCTCCTCCCATGAACACACCAAAATTACAACTATATTATAGAACAATCAACCTGGATAACCCTCTGAAGACTACAAACAGAACTCCTATAACTAAGGACCTAAAGATGAACCCACTATGAGACTGGTAAGAGGAGTAGAGACATGAAAACAGGCTGGCCCCACATGTACATGTGGCAGTTGAGAATCTAGAGGGATATTTCAGCTGCAGAGTTCTTCCCTGAGAAGCATAGGGTTTCAGGTCCATGCTATACTCCCAGCTTGGAGCACTAGTGCTGGGAAGATGAACCCACATCAAAACTGGTTGTGAAAATCACTGAGGATCCCATTTGTCCAGGCAAGATGGAAAGTAGCTAGGAATCCAAGCATCTTTTTAAAGGGCTGGTACACAAACTCTCGTTTGCAGGCACCTGTCTTGGGCTCTGGTGGAAGGACAGTGGCTTGGGGGCCACCAGAGACAATCAGGAAGAAACTGAGTTGTGTGGCTTTAAGGCTACAACGAGGGACATGGCTGCCATTGTCTCTTCGTTGAGCTCTCTGCCCACATTGCCACTGGTGCCATCATTCATGTGTTGAGACCACCTCTTGTTGCCAGAGAAAACTGGTATTGTGAAGCTGTAAAAAAAGAATTTCAGGGAAACACATATGAGAGAAGTTTAAGTGTAGTGGCAAGATTTATTGGGATTAAAAGAAATAAAATGCCCTCAAGTTTGAAGAGGGCAGGCAGGTCCCAGTAACAACTGCCCCAAGATTGTTGCTAATCCTTCAAAAATGTTCCTGGTTTGGGGAACAAGCAGGTTGTCTTTCAAACTGTCAAACCTGTTTCATGGGTTTTGCTGAAGCTGCGCTGGGCCTTTCCCCTATTCAATCACTTTCCTGGGATTTCTGGGGTTTTGTGCCCTTATCCTATCCAATCTTTTTTCCAGGCCATAATCCTCTCCATTGTGGTCCCCATTTTGACTTCTCCTGAGATGTCCCAAATTTTGTTTTGTCATCTGGCTCTACTATGCGTGCGCTTAGTAGAAGGATCTCCTACCATAATGGCTTCTGCATCCAGCAAAGGGATTTCCCCTCATTGTTTATCCTTTACTAGGGTAATCCAGGTGAATGGCCCCTTGTCCCCCAGTGAGATTGAAAAGCTGGTCTTACCTACCTAATTGGGGATGAACATCTTTTTGATGGAAGATGTGGCTGTCCCCAGGGGTGTCTGTGAAGCTGCCCCTTCTTAATCAGGCTTACTGTCTGATTCTATTTACCCCCTTCCTTTGTTAATAACTAATGAAATACCTAGTGTAACACCTTCATGTGGTCAAATCTGGACCTCCATTAGCCTGTTGACTTCCATTAATTCTATCTATGCTTGTTTATATAACGGAAAAGAGAGTCTTTCCAAGGAGAAGTGATAAAAGGATATGATGGCACCATAAAAGAGAAAAATGCTTTGCAGGGTGAATATTATACGGCTTTATTTTTATCTGGTGGTTTTTTCAATGAAACCAAGAGCTGGTTTGATAAACAGTTAACCAGGAAGAGGGAGAGAAAGCAGGAGAGAACCAAAATAAATAAAATCAAATATGAAAGAGAAGTAACAACTGACACCACAAAAATGCAAAGGATGATAATAAACAATGCAAATAATTACATGCCAACAAACTGGACAATCTGGAAGAAATGGATAAATTTCTAGAAATATACTATCTTCTAAGACTGAATCAAGAAGAAACAGAAAAATCTAAACAGACCAGTTACTGACAATAAAATCAAATGAATAATAAAAAAACTTCCAATAGACAAAAGTCCTGAACTGGATGGCTTCCCTGGTGAATTTTACCAAACATTGAAAGGATAATTAACACCTATTGTTCTCAAACTTTTACAAAACCATTCAAGAGGCAAAAAGGTTCCAAAGCTTCTTTCACAAGGACAGCATTATTCTGATTCCAAAGCAAGATTAAGACTTTACCAAAAAATTATAGGTCAATATTTCTGATGAACATAGATGCAAAATCCTCAATAAAATATTAATAAACTAAATTCAGTACTACATTAAGAATCATAAACTATGATCAACTGGGATTTATTCCTGGGATGCAAGGTTTGTTTAATATGCACAAATCATTTAAAGTAACATACCACATACACTAAATAAAATATAAAATTGTATGATTATATTAACAAATGAAGAAAGAGCATTTGATAATTTTCCACACTGATTTATGATAAAGATGTTTTGGCAAAGTGGGAATAGAGGGAACATACATCAATGTAGTAAAGGCCATATGTCATACCTGTAGCTAAGATACCCAATGGGGAAAAGTTAAAAGTGGTTTCTGTAAGATCTGGAAAAAGATGGCACTGTCCACTTTTACCACTTTTACTCTACATAGTATTTCAAGTCCTATCCACAACAATCAGACAAGAAAAAGAAATAACAGGCATCCAAACTTGAAAGGAAGAAGTAAAACTGTCATTATTTGCAAATGACATGATGCTATATAGAGATAACCTTAAAGATTCTTAAAAAGCTACTAAAACTGATAAATGAATTCAGTAAATTATCAAGGTACAAACATAGTATTCAGAAATTGGCTGTATTTTAATATGCCTATAATGAACCATCAGAAAAAGAAATTAGGAAAATAAACCCATTTCAAATCCATCAGAAAATAAACTAACTAGGAATAAATTTAACCAAAGAGGTTAAAAACTTGTACTCAAAAAAAATTATAAGAAAGAAATTGAAGAAGATACAATTAAATGGAAACATACACCATGTACATGAGTAGGAAGAATTAACATCATTAAAAGGTCCATAACTACCCAAAGCCACATAAAGAGTCAATGCAATCCCTATCAAAATACCAATGGCATTTATCACAATAAAAATAATTCTAAAATTTATATGGAACTACAAAAGACCATCAATAGCCACAGCAATCATGAGAAAGAACAAAGTTGGAGGTATTGTGGTACCTGATACCAAATTATACTACAAGGATATAGTAATAAAACTAGTATGATACTGACATAAATAAAAAAGACACAGACATCAATGGAACAGAGTAGAACCCAGAAGTAATCCCATGCCTATATGGTCACTTAATCTATGACAAAGGTGGTGAGAATATACAATGGGCTAAAAACAGTCTCTTCAATAAGTGATGTTTGGAAAACTAGACAGATATATGCAAAAAATAAAAATAGACAAAAATTTAAAAATGGTTATGTTATAGATATGGTGGGAGTTCATTATAGTACAATTGACAAGGAAATTTGGTTATTTCTGTGACATACTTTTTAAAATTATGACTGATAATTTTATACCAGAAAATGTCATATTTTTAAGAATTTCAAACATAACCTAAAACATTTAACATCATTTCTCATTCGACAAGGTTTCCCATGTAATTTAACATATTTAAATAAAACTAATTAGTTAAATATCTCCCATTTATAAGGAGAAAGAACACTTCTTTTGAAATGTTCTAGGGGCCCTCTGGAAAATTTCTAAGTTAGTTCAAGGTTACTAAGACTTCATTTACAATTTGATTTTGAGCAAGTTTGTCAAAAAAACATTGAAAACATTTTAAAACATTTGATTAATACAGTGTCATAGGTCACTGTGAAACCATACTTAGTTTTCCATTTAACCAGTGACAAAAATTTCAAAGGTGTTATAGAAAGTTACATAATTTGTGAATATCTTAGCTCTTTTTATAGAGAAGACTCGGTTTTCTTAACTAATCAAAGACCTGATAAAGACAACATGAAGCACAGGAAATCATTTTGGTAGAACATAGAATTTTTTTTCTAGGTAAATTACTTAAAAGGTAAAGAAAAAAAACTTTCTAGTCTCATTAAGAATATACCCACATAGCCCAAGAAAATTTTATTTTTTAGTAAATGAAAGAAAATTAATTTTCAGTTTTAGGTAAGTGCACTCTGGATATTAAAGGCTGTTTTTTTTTTTTTTTCCAAGCCAATTAAATAGAGCTCCTTTACAAATTATTATTGACAGTACTCTCCAGAGTTAAAAAAGAAAGAAAATAAAAATCACATAGACATAGCATACAGATGTTCATAAACATAGACAGCGACAAAGACCCCATAGCTTTTATCGTAAAACTTTAGTCATGAATCAGACACAATAATGCAGAATTCACTAGCTTATCAATAACAGTTGAGTGCAAATTTAATTTCTGGCAGACATAACAGGTTAAGATTGCCCATTCACATGGCTAAAGCTTTTTAGTAATATTTGTAGAAAAGACTTTTAAAGTTTCTGTTTGTCCTTGATGAGTAATCCTATACAAGCTGTGGACTAGATTTTGGGCAAGGGCGATTTGTATTTTAAAAATCTTTTTGCCCCCCTCCCCATTTCTCCCTTTCCTTTTAGGCAATTAGTTATGTCCTAGGGTGTTTACATTTCAAAGTCATGGTAAGATTTGCAACTTCAAGGGACAAATAATTTAAGTTTCTCTTTAGGGGCTTGGGGCTATATTTCTCTATTAAGAGAAGGCTAGGGTAATTACGCTTTAAAATGTTTCTATTAGGGATTGGGCAGCATGGGGCACTCTGTGCATTTCATTGTCAATTACACAACATTTTCCTTTCACTCTCCCCTCTTTTCCAGGAATTCTACCTCTGAGCTTCTTAACCAGGTTTTGTTACAAGTGCTCAGATTTTGATCTGTGGCTGCATGCATCACCCTAGTTTTTCAAAACAGCATGCTAATATTTTCCAATCTATTATTCTGCACCCCCAACCTTGTCTGCTAGCTCCAAAGCTAGCATAATAATGAACAACCCCATGTCCTTCTCTTAACTCAGCTCTTCTTTCTTACTTGAGCTTTAGCCTCTGCATTGCTATCTGTGACCAGCCAAACTACCCACAGCAGAGGCCAGCACACTTGGCAGCCATTCATTTTTCTTCTCCATACGCAGTTCCTCGAACAAGCATGTTAGGGCAATTGCTGTTTTCTGGCATCCTTGTACTCAAGCAGCAGTCCACCCCTCCCCACACAGAGGTCAATGACATATGGTGGATTTCCCCCATGAATGCCTGGTACCAAAGTTGCCTTTCTTCAGTCTTGTGGCTGGCTCACCATTGTTGATTTGCAAACTGGCCCCAATATGCAGAGAGCAAGAAGAGACTGAAGAAGGAGGCAGACCACTTCAGATTTTTAGGTGTCAGTTTTAACCATCAAGGGACTTACTTGCTAGACTTCAGCAGCTGCAAGACCAGTATATCTCCCATCTGCCTACCACAGTCTTAATGCTTATATAAAGGCCTTAACTGAGTTCAGTCACATATTCTATCTAGATGATCTCAACACCACCTTACTCTCTTAAGGCTTCGTCCTTGGAACAGCACTCCCTGTGGGAACACTGGGCAGCAAATACACTCCATGGACAGAGGAGGGGGTGAGGAGCCTCTGATTGCCCTGGTCCAGCCCAGTGGGTCAATTGACAGTTACATCCTCTTGATAACTTTCTCCAATGACATGTGAAAATAAAGGTAGAAAAGAAAGAAAAGTTACTAAGAAAAAAATTGGGTGATTTGAGTGTCTAAAAGGAAATGTGTTTTCCTTTAATATGGAAGTCACATTTAATCCTTAATTGCCTATAATCAGAAATGTCATTAGAAGCAATCTGATAAATTAGAGGTTATTCACATAGTTTGTATATGATATTTAGCCTTTCCCCTCTTATTTTTGTCTTTTTTTCACATCTGATACTGGGTAAAAAAAAAAAAAAAAGAAGAACATAGTTTTATCTATTTGTAAAAATTTTTGAAGCAAATAATATAATCAGGGTTGCTTATGGATTTTGACTCTACCTACCCTAATTAATAATGCTCCAACCAATGTGCAAAAAGTTCATGTGAAATATTTTGGTGTAGAATTTTACTTTTCTTGCCTTTTGTTGACCTCACTTTGATAGTTACAGCATATGGTCCCATGAATATGAAAAGTGAGTTTGAAACTTAGCTGTTTTAAAACATGCCAAAAGCAAGTATAACAAGAACTTTCCCCAGTGTTCTCTAATGAACAAAATGATAATTTACCAGATGTTTCAGTTTTGCAATAATCAGAACTATAAAGTCTTTCCAATAGAATTAAGCAAATATACACAAATTATATTTTGTATATTTAAGATATGACTTCAAAGTCCAAATTTATCAGACTTTTTGTTAAAAACCTATAAAATTGCATATTATTGATTTTTATTATGAATAGTAAAGTATCAATATTTATAATCTATCACAATCACACCGTAATAGCAAAAAGAGCCCTCAGAAGTGAAGAGGTATATAAGTCTATAATTTCAGGGGAAAATGTTTGTTCTTAGTAAATTAGGTAATAGTTTAAGATCTACATTCTAAAAAGCTAATGTAAAAGCCTATAGGAATATTAAATGTATTATTCACACATGTTTAACATGTGCTTAATAGATACCATTTGCAATCATAATAATAGTGATATTGAGTTAATTTCATCAACCCATACATGTTAATGAATCTTATAAAACTTAACATATCTAAAAATGAATCTTCCAGGGGATTATTTCAGTGAGGATTATAATGAGGAAAAAACTATCTTGCTATGTCTGAGTTATTATTGCATTGTGTGTGAAAAGCTCACTACACACCTCAAAATTATTTCTATTTCTATTTCTTCCTGAAGTAAATAACAATCATTATGGAAAATTACTACGACTCAGGCCAGTTGCAGATATGATTTTTGATCAGGGCACACACCTTGGTTGCTGATTGCATCCCTGTCTAGGTGCCTACATTATCCAGGTCCAGGCATGTATGGGAAGTTACCAGTCAATGCTTCCCCCTTGCATCACATCGATGTTTCTTTCTCTCCCTTCCTCACTCTCTAAAAAGCAGTGAAAAAATGTCCTTGGGTAAGGATTAAAAAAATAAAGAAAGAAAATTATTTTTCATTAGAGATACAAATTATAAAATTAAATTTGTGATACTAATATATTTTACTTCTATTATGTACACTGTAAATATTAAAATAATCGTATTTTAATTATATACAAATTAAAAATGAGAAAAAACAGCCATAACAATACATTAAAACACAAAGCCTGAATTTAAGATTCTAGCCTAGTAAGGATATTATATAATAAATATTTAAAATGGAAAAATATAAACAATAAGAAATGAGTGACAATAAAATGGAAGAAAAAAGAATTTAGAGAAAAATGAATGCTTTGAAATTTTACATATTTTTAAGAAATGGCCCAGAAATTTGGTACTAATATTTATGGTTCTTATTTCCTTGTTCTTTAGTTATATTATGTTATAATTAAAAAATATTATTTTTTATGAAGTTTATATTTGGAATCTCCCTGATAACACATCTCCAGTTCCTTGTCTGGGAGAAGCAAACAAGTGAAAGCAAAGTTGGATCCACAGCTGGTCCAGAATGGAGATACTCTTCATTTCTCTCAAGATTTTTCTCCCCTTGGCTGTGAACCAATATCAAACTAGATGAGAATGGATGCATGGGTTAGCAGTGTTTCTTTGTAGAATTTTCAAGCTTGGTCTATCTTATGACCTTTTTCAGATTTGTGCATTTTGGCACAGTTGTGGTTCTAACTAAACAGTGGAGAAGATAAGAAGGAAGTGCCATGAAATAGAATTTTTTGGCTCAAAACCACTTGAGCACCATAATATAAAAAGACCCAATGAAGTATATAGTAGAGACAAGTTTCCTTAAAATATTATTTTTGTTCTCAATTCTAGAAGATAATTATAATAAAGAGCTCCATACTAGTTAATTGATTTCCAATTATAACATCTGTCTAATAGACTTTAGTTACTTTATTAGCACACTAGAAAAAAAGTTAAAATCTATTATTTCAAAGAATGTCCACCTCATTCCATTTATGGCACACCATTTTTCAAAATTATGTAGATTTCATTTACAATATTATCTCTAATCTAATTACCTAATGTATTCGATATGCAGATTATCACATTGTCTAGTGAGTTTTTGATATTTCAGTGGTATTTAATAGGTAATAAATTAGAACTAAACTTGAGTAAAGCTATAAAATCAACCTTTATTTTTAAAGTACTAAAATTACTCATTAACTTAAAGTAAAATGCTACATAAAATTAGCCATTTCAGTTAACAAATAATTTTCAAAATCTTCACTATTTTACTATGTTTTTCTTTGAAATGAATAGTTTTAAAATGCTTTCTAAAATCTGGTTACTTGTTTTTAAAGAATTTTCAAATTACTACTTTATTTTATCTGACATTCCATCTAGTTATAGACAGAACATCAAGCAAAAAACAATTTTTTTAGTCCTGGCTGGTGTGGCTCAGTGGATTGAGTGCTGGCCTACAAATCAAAAGGCTGCTGGTTTGATTCCCAGTCTCTCTCGGTCACATGCTTATGTTGCAGGCCAGGCCGCTAGCAGAGCAACTGAGAGGCAACCACACATTGATGTTTCTCTCCCTCTCTTTCTCCTTCCCTTCTTCTCTCTCTAAAATTAAATAAGTAAAGTCTTTAAAATATTTTTTTAGGTAGTGAGTGACCTAATCTTCTCATGAAATTGACATTTACCAATCCAGCACTTTCTGAATGATTGAGAGAATGCTCACCCAATCTCAGGAACCACAGTCCTAAAAATTGAAATGCCTTTGACCACAGACTATAAGATTCTTTGAAATACAGGGTGGGGCAAAAATGGGGGTATAGTTGTTTGCATGGAAGATAATGTAATAATTAATAAATAATAATACAAAAATAAACTCTTGGGTATTTGCAACTCTAAACCTACTTTTGCCCCACCCTAGGTACGTGTGCATTGCCTCACTTGTTTATTAATTCAAACAGCAGATATTCATTGAGGGTGTACTCTGTCTTCTGGAATGTAAAAGCTGCTGAACTTACTGTAGTGAAAAAACTAGGATAACAGACATCACAGAACTTGCCTCCACAACAGGGGAGTTTTGAGCTGAATTGCGTTATTCCTAAAATTCATATGTTGGAGACCTAACCCCCAGGACCTCAGAATTTTACTGAATTTGGAGATGAGGACTTTAAAAAGATAATTAAGTTAAAGTGAGGTCATTATAAGGAGTGCTAATCCAATATGCCTGGTATCCTTGTAAGAAGAAGAAATTTGGACACAGACAGTTGCAGAGGGAAGAACATGTAAAGGCAGAGATTGAAGACAGCTATTAAGTCAAAAAGAGAAGACTCAGAAGAAACGAAAGCTTGATTTCAGACTTTTACCCTCTAGAACTGTAAGAAAATAAATTTCTTTTGCTTATGTCACCCAATAGCAAATTAATACAGGAATTAACAGATAAATATATATGAGATCACTTCAGAATTGCATACATACTATGATAAGTAAAACACAAGGTAACAATGAGTTAACTAAAAAGGTTACACTTAACCTGAACTCAGAGCCAGCTTCACAAACATGCAATCTGTACAGTCATACAAAGCCCTGTGTCTGGTTTAAAATTTTGTTGTCTTTGTCTTGAAGTTTTAATGACTTTTCTTTTCTTTTTTTTTTTTTTACTGTTGTTCAAGAACAGTTTTCTCCATTTTCCCCCACCTGTCTCCACTGCCTCTCCCACCCTCAATCATACAACCCTTTGGCTTTGTCTATGGGTCCTTTATATCTGCTCCTTGATGACCTTTCCCCTCCTTTCCCAAGTTAGCCCCTTCTTTCTTCCCCATCCCCTCTGGTACTTTCAGTTTTTTT
>PVKU01013153.1:0-30749 GCA_004027475.1 Anoura caudifer | reverse complement strand
GGACCCGCGGGGAGCGGCGGGTGGATGCGCCTGGATGCACACCTTTCAGGAATAGCACATAGGCCCTGGCTGGTGTAGGTCGGTGGATGGAGCGTCACCTTGCTACCCAAAAGGTCACCAGTTCCCTCACCGGTTCCATTCCCGGTCGGGGCGCGTGACTGAGTCGCACGGGCCAGGTCCCCAGGACGGGGGCGCCGGAGAGGCAACATGTTTCTCTCCCTCTCTTTCTCCCTCCCTTCTCCCCGCTCTGCAAAAACGATTAGATACAGTGTGTGCGTGTCTATGTGTGTACATAGGCGTAGAGGTATATCTGTGTGCCTGCACGCGCCTACACACACGTGTGCACACACACAGGCACGCACACGCACATGGAAGATTCTACCACAGCTGCATATCTGCCAACTAGCTCATGAAATAGGAACAAGGAAAATGAGACCACAAAGTTTCAACCGACATGATTCAACTTATAATCAGTGAGAGTACTGGATACTACATATTACAGTTTCATTGCCATAAACGAGAAGCGTGGGGGGGGGGCGGCGCGGTGGTATATCCTTCACTTTGTCTGATTCTCTGTGTGCCGTGTTCAACATTTTTAGGTGATGGACCTCACCGTGAAACTAAGAAAGCTTCATTGTCAGAAGACTCGAAAACCCTTCGACGGTAGGTGGAGGTGTGTGCTGCTGACCACCTCCAGGAAGAACACCAGAGAGACTAGGTTTTCCTAGTGTGCCTCGCACAATACATTGGTATTGAACCATGAAGGGGTGCCGCTGTGGACCTTTCTCCTGGCAGCTGATGAGATCGTCATGACCTGTCACAGGTCTCCTTATGTTAACATCATCCAGCCGGTGAAGAAAACAGATGCTTTCTTTAAATTCACTGACACTTTCCTGCTGCCTTTTTCCATACGTGCCCTTGTGGCATAGTAACAGGAGAGGGATAAAGAAGATGCTTTTAGTTTCACAGACAGACAGACAGACAAGCAAGCAAACAAACAACTCTGGCTGGTGTGGCTCAGTGCATTAAGCACTGGCCTGCAAAGCAAAGGTCACCGGTTCAATTCCCAGTCAGGGCACATGCCTGGGTTGCGGGCCAGGTCCCCACTTGGGGCTTGCAAAAGGCAACCACACATGAATGTTACTCTCCCTCTCTGCCTCCCTCCCTCTCTCTAAAAATAAATAAAATATTAAAAGGAAAAGGAGGAACTTTTTGTGATTCCTCAGTGAAGAGACACGTATATTATTCTAAATATTTTATTTATTTATTTATTTATTTATTTTTAGAGAAGGGGAGGGAGAAAGAGAGGGAGAGTAATATCCATGTGCAGTTGCCTCTCACAGCCTGCAACCCAGGCATTTGCCCTGACTGGAAATCAAACCGGGGACCCCTTTGGTTTACAGCCCGGTGCTCAATCCACTGAACCACACCACCCAGGCAGACATCTATATTCTTAAAAAACTTGAATAATTCCCTTCTAATGAGAAGATGTTCAATGGCCAAATCCTGGCACAATACCCCTTCCCAGACATTACACAGGCTATAATGAGAAAGTGAACCTGAGGAATGTTTATTATGATCACACAAAAAATTAGAATGATTGCCCATTTCTTTTTGTGAATGTAAATATTGCAGGCCTGTTGTAAAATGGTTTAACATTTCCTGAAAAAAAAAAAAAAGAATATCCTACTGTGTTCAATAACTACTTTGAAATATATAAGCTGAGAAATTGAAAACATTTTACAACAAATTTATACATGATTATTGAGAAATCAAAGGTAGAAAGTATTCAAATATCCCCCCAAGTAAATGAATGCACAAAATTTGGTTATTCTGTCACCAAAAAGGGACTGGACCCAAAGGGGGCTTTCCCTGGCAAGGTCTCATATGTGTAGGTTGTTGACTTTTTGCAATAAAAATTTCACAACACAAATGTAGGGAATTGTGAGAGTTTGTATATTAAATCTAAGTAAAGTGAAACAAAAGGCTTCACAGAGAAGAAGCACAATCCCAGCAACAAGAGTGAGCATTAGTCGAAACTGCTTCTTGGGAAACAGAAAAGTTAGCACAAAGAAGGTCCTTGGAGACAGGATCAGGGGGTTAGCCCGGGACAAGCTGCCGAGGCCCACTGCTCCCCTGGCTTGCAAGTCTCCTGGGGACCTTTGGAGATAGGAGAAACAAAGCAAAGATACGCAGCAGAGAAGGGAAGGTGCATGTGTGCTCAACAAACAGTGTGGTATACTGGGTCCTTTGTCTTTAGGGTTTTATCTGTTTTCTAATGTTGAGGACTTTAGAAGTCATCTCCACAGAACACTCAACTTTCCAGGGGTGCCCTTTGATGTGCTGATGCAACAAAGCGAGCACACAGAGCGATCAGAGTCCTTGTCTGGTGAATTTCTCCTTCAGAAAAGTCACCAGAGAAGGGCTGGGACTGAAGTGGCTCTCCCCTGCATGGTCTGGAATATGTAAAACCACTTGCTCTCAGATGTCCTTGGTTAGGGAAGATAAGATCTCAGATTTACCACCCTGGCTAAAAATCATTGTTCTTATTTAGCTTATCAAACTCACTTTCCCCATTCCACTTGCCAAGAAATTTTCCTTTTTTCACTAATCTGCCTCAACTTGCATAGATTTGGGGACTCACATTGACATTGAATTTCACACAATGATCATGTGTTGACAGACACCAGAGCCAAACTCAGGATCCTGGACACAGACCTTTGACTCCAACATCTACACAGAAGGAACAGTGGAGCAGCTCACATATTGACTCGTTTGGGGAATGAATACAGTCTGAGTACACAAGTGTGGCTGGGACAACGGGGACCTGGACATCGACAAACATAGGAAAGTGGCACAGCCAAGAAATCTACGCAGGTGGGACAACAGTGCAGCTGGGACATCAGTGCACATGGGATGTTGAAATGCAGGCAACACAGCTGCAGGACCTGTACATCAACACAGACAGGACAGTGATGTGGAAGGGACATGGACACAGACAGGACGACAGCAGGGCCAGGACATCAAGGCTGAGGGGACCTAGACAGAGTCACGATTTTGGTGAGGCTGGGACATTAGTGTGGTGGGGACGTGGACACAGGAGGGACATTGATACTGACAGGATGCTGACATAGGACATTGGACCACAAAGATGTGGACACAGCTGATACATGAGCACAGGTCTGGCCCATGAGAGGCACCTAGTTACCTGATGTAAAGATACTGCTCTTGTACATGGGGGAGAGAAGGAAAAATGAACTACAAAGTCCGTTTATATGAAAGCAATAACACCCATGACTAAGTACCGTTCCATTCCATATTCATACATCATTCACCGCAGCTGGCCCGAACTAAGGTGTTATTCACAACTTGCACATGAGATGGCAGCAGAGAGCTACACTTAGGACATTTCGCTAAGTGACCAATATTGAGCCATAAAGCAAGATCAAACAAATTACAAAGAACTAAAGTTATACAGAGTATAATTCTTATTCTTGTAGCTGTTAATGTAGAAATCAGGAACAAATGTAACTAGTAAGTCCTGATATTTAAAATTGCTAAATATACATCTAAACAACATTGCAATCAATGTTCATTGTTATTCTACAGTCAACTACTTTTCCTCCTGACCTGCCACTAACATCTTATTCCCCAAAAGGCCCACGAGATGGCAGCAGAGAAGCACACTTGTAAAACTACTATTTGCTTGGCTGAAAGGTTCATTCGGTTTTTAGGTAAAGACACAATGAAAGAGACATTTTTTATTTTCACCAATAATTTCATTGAACAACGTATTTACTGTTTTGTCCCACTGCTTTCTGCAGTGTTTCTGGCATCTTCATGATTCCATCTTCCCAGAAGTTTCTCTTTTGGCCAAGCCAATAAAAAGCCAGTTTCAACAAGCATTGCAGCATTGAAATTACATACAATATGTTTCTCTAAGTGTTCCCATTGCACTTAAGCTAGAATTCACTAACTCTGAGTGACTAGAAAGTCCTTCTATTTGGTAGTTATGTAACACACTTCTAAATAACCTCAAAAATAAAGCAATTTGAATTACAAAATAAACTGAATGGGGATAAAGATACTACATACCAAAACTTATGAAAAATGCCTTCACCCTTAAATGCACAGTATCACAAATAAAAGCTGAAGATATACAAGTTTTGTGCCCATACCTATAACCTAAAATAGTAAATGAAATCCAGAGAAAGTGGGCAGAAATGTGCACGTCGACATATTGGCTACATAAAATAATAACAGTTCTTTTTTTAATGCTTGGGGTAGAATTTCGAATAAAATTTTTCTCATTGTTTAAGTAGGTAGTAACAAATTAAATTACAAATGCTTTTCAAGCATGCTTGGAACTTTTTTAAAAATATATTTTATTGATTATGCTATTACAGTTGTCCTACTTCTCCCCCATCATTTCCCTCCACCCTGCACACTCCCTCCCACCCTCATCCCCCACCCCGTTTACTTCATGTCCATGTGTCATAAGTTCTTTAGCTTCTACTTTTCCCACACTATTCTTGCCCCCCCCATCTATTTTCTACCCACTGTCTATGCTACTTATTCTCTGTACCTTTTTCCTCTCTCCTCCTCCAACTCCCTTATTGCTAACCCTCCATGTGATCTCCATTGCTGTGTTTCTGTTCCTGTTCTACTGTGTTTGCTTAGTTTGCTTTTGTGATTTAGGTGTGGTTGTTAATATCTGTGAGTTTGCTCTCTTTTTACTGTTCATATTTTTATCTTCTTTTTCTTAGATAAGTCCCTTTAATATTTCATAGAATAAGGGCTTGGTGATGATGAACTCCTTTAACTTGACCTTATCTGAGAAGTGCTTTGTCTTCCCTTCCATTCTAAATGACAGCTTCACTGGATAGAGCTATCTTGGATGTAGGTCCTTGACTTTCATGACTTGGAATACTTCTTTCCAGCCCCTTCTTGCCTGGAAGGTCTCTTTTGAGAAATCCTGCAAAGTGAAAGTCAGAAATGTTCAGAACAATTTTTGCTAAATATACCCAAATATTTTCATCTTGTTTGAATGGAATAAGTTGTGCATAACAAGGGGTTAAACAAGAGGTAAAGGGAAGAACATAAGTCATTGTTTTCCAACGATGATTTTCAGATCTTCCTCCAGTGCTTCCTTTATTCTGGTGTGATGAGTCCAAGGTTTTATTTTTGCCAGTTTCACCATGGTGGGGGTGGTGAGGAGTGTGTCCCAAGGTCCAGTCCACTTTCCTCCCAGTTGGTTTTTGGAGATGCTGTCACCCAAATCTCGAGTAGCATTTTGTCTGCAGGTTCAGAGGAATGCCGCAAACCTGTGGGAGAAAGGCCTCTAATACAGGCAAGGTAATGACCTCATCACAGCTAAAGTCTGACTTAAATGTTGTACACATTTTTACCTTCAGTTTTTTATCTTTACACATTATCCCTTACCCCAATTTGACCTCAAATGGGTACCTGTACACAATTTGTAGGGACTCAACTGAATCCCACTTCAAGGAGCCACCCTTATCCTGAGCAGGGCAATAGGTATAGCTCAATCCCAATGAAGCCGAGTTCCTTGACAGTTTGGCTATATTTTTCTTCAAGGTATGGTTCATCTTCTCTACTTTCTCAGAAGCCTGGGGTCTCCATGTCATGTGGAGTCTCCACTTAATTCCTAAGATTTTACTAACCTTCTGTGTGATTTCTGAAACAAAAGCAGGTCCGTTATCATTCTGAATGCTGCCAGGGAGACCAAAGCGAGGGATTATTTCCTTCAATAATGCTTTCACTACTTCTGAAGATTTCTCTGTTCTAGTGGGATAGGCCCACTAGAAAGTGGTGTCCATCCTGAAAAGGTGTCTGCAAAGGTTAACAAATATTTCCACCCTTGGAGCCTTGGCATCTGGGTAAAGTCTATTTGCCAGTCCTCAAATGGGCACTGTCCTTGATATTGCTTTCCTTCTTTCTTTGATGGGGTTGTTCTTCTGGCATATAACACTTCTAGCAATTACTTTTTGTATGGTTTTAACATTCCAGGACCTGTGAGCCACAGTTTGACGTGGGTGGTTAATGAGTCTCTTCCACAGTGTGTGGCCTCGTGCAAATGCTTCATGACTGGCTCTACTAAATGTTCAGGAAAACAGTATAGCTCCTTTCTTATTCTTTTCCTATTAGCTATCAGGACCTTCTTCATTAAAACCTCATCTCTTAGCTTTCTCTAAGTTTGTAGTCAAATATTCAAACAAGGCCAAATTCTGACAAGTCCAGAACAGGTACCAAAGGCATTACAAACATTCCTTTAGCAGCCTCTTTTGCTGCCTGTTCAGCCAGATTGCTGTCTCTAGCCACTCTAGTGTCCCCTTTCTGATGCCCCAGGTAGTGCATAACTGCCACCTGTAAAGGTACCTGAACAGCCTCTAATAATTTTAAAATTTCTGCTGCATGCTTAATCTCCTTTTTATTTGGAGGTTAACAGTTCTTTGTCTTCCCAGATGAAACCATGTGCATGCAAAATCAGGAAAGCTCACCTTGAGTCGATACACACATTCACTCTCTCTCCATGCAACAATTCCAGTGCCCTTGTCAATGCAGTCAGTTCAGCTTTCTGAGCAGAGGTTCCTGGCGGCAAGGCCTTGACCTCCACTATTCCTTCAAGAGTCATGACAGCACACCCAGCCTTTTTGCTTCCTTTGTCCATATAACTGCTTCCATCTGTATAGAGAGTCCAGTCTGCTTCTTCTAAAGGGTGGTCCTGTAAATCAATCCTGCTAGTAGAATACACTTCATCAGTTATTTCAGCACAGTCATGTATTAGCACAGCTGAGTCAGGGTCTGGGAGAAGAAAGGCAGGATTTACCTTACTTGCAGTTTTGAGGGAGACATTGGGATTGTCCAGGAGAAAGGGCTCGGTACCTGCCCATTCTTCCAGCAGTCAGCCACACATTTCCCTTTTGCTCCAGCAGGCTCAACACTTGCTGGGACACACAACTGGCACAGGCTGTCCCAAGGCAAACGTTTTCAGCTTCCTCCAAGAGCTCGCAGGTGGCTGCCACTGTCAGGCAGGCTGGCCACCCCTGGACAGTGTGATTTAATTTCCTCGACAATTATGTGATGGACTGCAAATGTCACTAAGCATTTGGGTGAGGAATCCTAGGGCAACACCCTGTCTCTCGCACACGAGTGTCATTGAAAGGGCTTCAGTAGGTTTGAAAGTGCCCAAGGCCGGTGCTGAAGCCAGGTGCACTTTCAGGGACTCAAAAGCCTGAGTGCCTGATGCCTTTGTCATTCTAAAGACCTATATTCCGGTCCCTTCAGAGCTTCATACAGGGGATTAGCAGTGAGCCCACAGTTTGGAATTCAAATGCAGCAGTCGCTCACCATCCCCAGGAATCTCTTTAACTGTATCCTGCTGTTGGGAGGGGGTCCTCTGTGAACTTTTGCTGCACGGCCTGCACGTACTCAGACTTTTCTGCTCAGGGACGCCTTTCCCATTCCCTCAGGGAGGCATCTCTTATAATGCTCTAAAAGACAAAGGCCATCCCCATCAGGGTCTCACTTGGGCTCAGTTACAGGTATTGCCCTGGGAAGGCCCAGAGCCCCATCTGGATTTTCTTGGTGTAACCCCTGAGCCTCTTTATTTGCCTTGTCCAACACCAGCCTCTGCTCATCCCCCTTATTGAAGCAAAGAATTCAATAAGGCTCGTATGTCTGCCCAACTGAGATCATAAGTGGCAAAAACAGATGCAACCGAATCAGTCATTTCAGCAGAATCATGTCCATAAGAAGGGTTTGAGCTTTTCCAGTTTAACAGATCTGATGTACAAAACAGAGTACGTGCCCAATAATATCCAGCAGGCTGGTCCTCTGGCCTCTTACTGAAAAGTCTCTGAAAATGATATTGCCCTGCCCTGGTAGGGGCTTTTCCTCCACCAAATCTGGTTCCTTGACCTATTCAAGACAGCAATGCCAGTTCAGGCACAGTTTCCCCATTTCACTCATCGGAGTGGATACCTCGGGGTAGTGGGAACTCTGAGCAGCTTGCAGCGGCCATAATATCTAGATCTTCCTGGCCCCTCTCCTCTGGGCTTCTATCTTTCACATGTAAATTAAATTCTCTTTTCTCTGAACCATGAACTCCTTTTCCTCTCTCTCTCTCTTTTCTTTTTTAACTCTGAATGCATGTTTCTCATGTAAACCCAAAAACTTCTAGATAAGGCAGTTAGTCCCACTTCCCTGATTTTTGACAAGACAACTCTAGTTACAGTATAGTACGGTAATTCAAAGACCCATTCAGTGGCCAGTGCTCCCCAGAATCTATATTCTATGTAGGCCAAACAGTGTTACAGTAAGAAATCATTCTCTTTTTCATCATTGGTTTATAAGCCATACGTCAATCAATTTACCAGAACCCTCCCCAGCGGGCTGTTTTCCGGAACGGAGGGTTCCCCCCAATATATCAGACAGACAGACGGAGCTCCAAACAGAAGGGCACCCAAACAGAACAGATGACCTAAGTTGTGACCCAGGATTTTAACCTGAACCAGAAAGCGCAACGATTCAATCCAGTGTGATGCAGGACAAGAGGTGCTGGGAGCAAGAGGGGGGAGGATCCCCAAGTGAAATCACTTGGCAGCTGCTTGGGATTCTCCGACTCCAAACCCCCAGGGCCTCTCAGTCCAGGCAGCCAATGGGACTCCCCGCCAAACACCCAGACTTACCGGAGAGTCCCAAAGTCTATCCCAGTGGAGTCGCCAAACTATGTGACCGGAAAAGACACGGGCGTTTGGGCTGCCTGTCACTACCAAACCCAATAAGCAATGACAGTGATTGAATCTTTATGGGCACTTTATTCAGATAGCCGGCGATCTGAGAAGATGGTGGGTTCATACCCTAACAAACCATCTTCCCTTCTCTTTCCTGGCCAGAATTTTTATAAGGGAGGTGGGGGAGGACAAACAAGGTGAGGTGAGGGCTTTGAAATTCAGGGAGGATTAAGTGAGCGAAACTGTGCTTTCCCAAGAGGAGGGGGTGGTGGTCTGCTCTCCCTGGAACAAAGGATCGGCCTTCGGGCAGCAGGTTACCGGTCCCCAGGTGGTGATCTTCTGTCAGCGCCCCAGGAGGCAGGCTGTTTCCCAGGAGCCAGCATGGGCCTTACCTGTAGTTTCTGAAACAAAAGCTTTAACACACACATGACTTGCTAGGCTTAATAACTTTTTCCTTAAGCTAAAATTTTCCAGGTCTTGAGTCCCCTATCAAGAAGAAGGCAGAAGAAGGCAGCCGATGCTGTGGTCCCCGTTATTCAGCAATGCAAGTCACAGACCAACACCCACTCCAAGGACGTCGGGAGGCAGTCACTGCTGGCAAGAAAGGTCCCAACTGCAGCAACGGGGTTGGCGGAGGGCAGGGAGCTACTTTCCTCTGACACCTTCTGCCTGATTCCTCCAGTCCATCTGCCATCCGCCTAATTTGGTTGCAATATCGAAGTTCACTTTCATCGTTAGGGAGAACTGGCCACAGTGGCTACAGCGAAGAAGACCCTCTCCGTCAACCACTTCACCGAGGGGACCAGAACTGTCCCCAAACTCTACCTCGGCCCTTCCCCCGGCTGAGCGCACAGTGAGAACCAGATGCCCACTGGGGCGGCGTCCGCTCGGACAGGGGCATTTGTCTCACCAGGGGCATTTCTGACATATAAACGCTGACTCTCCCTACTGGCACCTAAGCAAGCCGAATGCCTGGGGAGAAAGACGCGCGTGTAACAACCCTGCTGCCCGAAGGCCGCCCGTGTGCGCAGGTCCCTGGCTCAGGCCTCTGGAGCCTCCGGGTCCGCACGTGGGGTCCAGCGACCCTCTCCCTGTTCGCGCACCGCGGAAAACCGGAGGAGTCCTTCACCCCTTTACCACGCTCCCCAGACGCCGATTTTCCCGTTTTTTCTTCTTTAATAAGGAAAGAGAGAGGCCAGCTAGGCGGCCTTGGAGGGCGCATCCGTGTGAACCCTCAGCCGGCTCCGGCTCCGCGAACGCCCGGACCCGCGCTTCGCCCTGCTCGCCCGTGAAAGGCCTCGGGCCGGGCGCACAGCGCTCGGCTCTCCCTTCCTGCCCACGGGGGAGAGGGACCCCCAAACCTGTACGAGCGCGCAGCCCACTGTCCGGTCTCCCGCCCCATCGCCCTTCTCCCAAACCCTCCTGCAGTCTCTCCGGGTCTCCGGCACCTCCGCCCACGCGCAGGTCCGGGTTCCCAAACCTCCGTTCTCTCAGTCGCACCCGAATTCTGCGCCGGGCCTTCCCCCCTACCGCTCCCAATGTAACCCGCTCAAACTTCCACCAAACGGCTCCGGTCCAACCCTCTCCGGTACCTGCCGCTTCCCAGCAGGGTCCAGTCCTCCTTCCAGACACTCCCCACCCTTCCCTTCTCACCCGGCTTCGCCCCAACCCTGACCCCGACCCACCGGGATCGCAGCCCCGCCAGCACCTCCGCGATCCTAACACCGCTCCCCACCCCTCCGTCCCTCACCGGGCAGCGATCTGCTCACTCCTCTTCCCGAAGTTCTCGAGGTTCCAGGACCCTCATCCCCCGCGCCCCCCTCCGCTCTCCTTTTGGAGAGAGCTTCGCCTCCCGCCCGCCGAGGCCTCTCTGCCACTGGACTCCTCTGCCAGCGCGTCCCGGTCCTGCTGCCTCTGGTAGGGTAGAGAGGGGACGGGCAGGCCGAGTGGGGACAGGCTGGGTCTGAGAAGGGCGCTGGGACCCGCCGGACCGTCGAAAGTGTCGGGCCCGCAGGGAGGCCGAGCCCAGCGCGGGGCAGGTGCGGCCTCACCTGGACTCGGAGGACGCGGACCGGAGGGCGGGCTCAGCCGGGGAAGGGAGTGCGTTCACTCGGTAAGTGCCTGTGAAGAAGCATTTGCTGGTGTCGGGCCCGGGGACGGGCCTCTCGTGAGTAATACAGGACACACACTGGTGAGGGGGACAGACGTGCCTTCGTGGAGCTCGCTGTCCCGGCAGGTGGCCGAGCCGCGGTGGAAGCGTCCAGGCTGAGTGGGCACCTGCCCAAGCGCAGCAGGTGGAAGGGACCACACACCTGGGGAGACTGAGTCACGGTGGTGAAGCGCCGCCGGCTGCGAGGATGACGGCTTTCTTGTCATTGCTCACACGTCACTCCTTAATAACTGTTCTGTGACGTCACTAAAAGTAAATGCTCTTGCTTCCTACATTCCAAAATTCGCCATCTCTAATCTTCCTTACTGAAAATGCGCCCATTTGCCCTATCGTGAGTTCCTCAGATAGCCTAGAGGGGGCGCCATTTCACTTACAAAACACTTCTGCTTTCTACAAGACCAGGGGTCCAAACCCTGAACTCACTTAAAAATAAGTCACCTGCTCCTCTTTTATTTCATCACTAATGAACTGACCAACAAAATTTTTTTCGAACTCCTCACATTACCTCATTTCTTCATATTTTCTTCAAAGCGTCTATTTTACATATCTTTACATAACAAAAGTAATACAAGTTTATTATTGTACAATAGCTTATTTACCTTGATGAATCATGAAAAGCAATGTAATGATTACAAATAATAGAATTTATTACAGTGAGGGGGAATAACAGAGAAATAAATACCCTCGTGTGTGTATATATATACACACATATATACATATATAAACACTAAGTTAAAGATAGAATTGAAAAGAACCAATAGCAACAAAACAGATAAAATACCCAACATTAACCTTAGCAAGAATGTGCATGATCTGTGTGAACAAAATGTTAAAATGATGCCCAATGAAAGACACTTGAACAACTGGAAAGTAACATCGTTTTCTTTGATAAAAAAACATAAGGATGTCAATTTCCCAAAGTTGCTTATAAATTTACTGTGATACAGTTTAAATTATCAACATTTTAAAACTAAAACAAACTCATTTTCAATACACTTGTTAAAACGAGGAATGAAAAGAGAATTCTGGAAAAGCAAATTAATAAATAGAACCTAGCCCAACCAAACATAACTATGTATTGTGTTAAAAATATACATTAATCTAAACAGTGGGGTAATGGCCTTTGAATAGACAAATTAATGGGATGGAATACAAAGTCCAATAGTAAATGCAAAATCAGGTGGAAATTTTCTATAATCTCTCCTTAGATCTGTGGGAAAATATTTGTAACATAATAAAAGGTATTGGAACAACTGAATAGGAAAATAATTAGCCCCCCTACATTACTTCCTCTGCCAAAATCAGTTCTTTGATTGATTTCAATAGCCGCTCATAACTGACATAAAACACTGAGAGCAAGCTGAAATATGCAAAAAGACCTAAAGTGAAAGAATGGGGAAAATGTAGGGAACTCTTTCACATGCCATGGAAATGTAGCTCAGCACTCATGTGGAAAACCAGTGGGGAGCCAGCGGCACACAGGACCATGCCCACGGAGAGGTTCTCCCGTGGGGAGTCAGGCCTGCATTGTACCTAGACTGCTATGAGACTTGCTTTTGCTAAAGCTCCCTCACCCTGAATTGAGGCAGCAAATGCTTACTGCAGCTTCCTAAAATCTGAGCTAAAACTCCCAAGGATGGAGTGTAACTGGTTCAACCACTTTTCCCCTTGGTCTGCAACATCTTTCACTTTGAAGTAATTAGCAACATTCTTTCCTTTGTTATCTGTAAAAGGCAGTCCCCTGCAGTGAACCTGGGCATAGTGAATGAGGACTACCCTCCATGTAATGTACCCGGAAAAACAATAAACGCTTCTCCAGGCAGGGGCCTCTGGCCCTCTGACCCTCTGTCTCTCCAAGACAGCAGCCATGCCATCCCTTGTTCTCCACCGGACTTGTGTATTTGTTCGCTACCAGCCACAACACACACAGATCCTGCCGGCCAGGATCCACATCAGGAAAACATGAACATTAACCAAATGAAAATTATATAATAACATAGTAGACTTGAAGGCAAAAAAAAAAAAAAAAACACTACTACACATAAACAGAAGTACTTCATATCAGAAAGTTCAATGTACCAGTTAGTTCCAAATTTTTATTCACTTAATAACATCAACTCAAAATTATATAGAACAGAGCTACATAAAAAAATACACAAAATAATAATCATAATAGGTGATTTAACAAACCTCCATCATGCAGGTTCTGTTTCAGAACCAATGAAGCCCACAAAAAATAGTAAAAATATTTTTAAAATAACATGAGAAGCAAATTGCACTCAGGGTGCATAAGTACTTTGCTGCACCCCAAAACTAGAAATTACAGATGCTTTCCAAGCACCCTGGAAACTTTTTTAAACACTGACCATATAGTGATATAAAGCAAGTTCCAACAAATTGCACAAGACTAAAATGTGTGTGTGTATGTGTGTTTCTTGCTCTCACTGCCATTGATCAAGAAATCAGTAACAAGAGATAACTAGAAAATACTTATATTTACAAATTATGAAATACACTTCTAAATAACCACCCAAATATAAATCACAATTGAAATTAGAAAATAATTTGTATGGAATGATAGTAAAAATACTGTGTGTCAAGGCCAGATCACTCAGGTTCCAAAGATGACCACAGCTTCAATATCAGTGGTTTTCACCCTGGCTGGTGTAGCTCAGTGGATTGAGCCCAGGCTGGGAACCAAAGAGTTGCCCATTGATTTCCAGGCAGGGCACATGCCTGGGTTGCAGGCTATGTCCCCAGTGGGGGCCAGGTGAGAGGTAACCACACATTGATGTTTCTTTCCCTCTTTCTCCCTCCCTTCCACTCTCTCTAAAATTAAATCAATAAAATTTTCCAAAAAAGATCAGTGGTTTTCAACCTAAGGTTGACTTTGCCCCTGAGGGGACATTTGGCACCTTTCAGGTTGTCCTTAGGGGGGTTAAGGTGGAAGTTATTGTCATGCACTGAATAGAAATAACAATTACTCATAAAGCACATACAATGCAGAGAAAAATCCCCCAATCTCATAGCAATGAGAAGCCCTACTCTATATGAAGCAGGATTAAGAGTCAATTAGAATACAAACAGCATGTGACTTTGCACCCTACAACTCAAATCACGCCTCTCTCTGGACAGGCAACCTGGAGGCTGAGAACAACAACAAAATAAATAAATAAAAATGCCAGCCATGTTGCAAAGACTGGGGAGGAATGTCCTTAGCTAAGAAGACACCCATGAAAGCTCAGAAGCCAAGGAAGATATGACACCTTAAGAGACTAAACCACACTGTGATAAACCACAGCACTGAGGGTCACTGTCTGCTTTCACTGCCCGTAAATCACTCTTCAACAATTATTGAAGAGTGATTTTATGTTATTCGTAAATCAAGTGATTTATGTTATTCTTAAAATCACTTGGAATCTATAATCTTATTTTTTACATTCCAGAATTCACCATCAAATATTCTCCTCTTTGAAAATGGGGACCTTTGCCATATTGTGAGTTCCTCAGATAACCTACAAGGGGCAGTTTTACTTACAAAATACTTCTGATTTCTAGAACACCACTGCTCCAGGTCCTGAACTCATTTGCAATGCTAAGAATCATGTTACTATTTTATTTAATCATTAGTGAACTTACAACTAACACATTTTAACTCTTCTTGTCTTCATGTTTTATTCCAAGCTTTAACTATTTTTTTCATGCTTTATACAGCTAAACTAACATAATTTTATTATTGCATAACATCTTATTTACCTTGACAACTCATAAATATCAACTTAAGGTTATTATAAATAATTTGACTTAGTAAATTGTGTGGTAAATAACATGCAGAAATAAATATCTTTTGTATACACAAAGAGTAATTTAAAGATATAATCAAAGGAAAGACCCAATGGTGCACTCCCAAATCCGGGTCTGGTCCAGATGATGTGCTCATAAAAAGTGGTCCCAAGGTACTGGTCACTGACATTGGGACCTGAGACTTGTACCTCGAAACAGTCTTTTAAAAAAATCACCAGTCACTGATATTCCACTATGATCAACCACTTTTCCTGCTGACCTGTACTGAGATGTTATTCCCCCAAATTCCCACTAGATGGCAGCAGAGATGCATACTTGGGACACGTATTTGTAGCTTGGCCAAAGGGTTTGTTCGATTTTTACATATAAAATGATAGCAGTTTTATTTTTTTAATCTCTTGGGTTAAAATTTATTTTAAATAGATTTTGTTTTCTTCATTGTTTAAAGAAGCCGCAACAAACAAAGCAAACGACAATCGATTGTCAAGCACACTTGGAACTTCTAAACACCTGACTCTATTACACTATACAGCAAGCTCCAACAAATGGCACATAAAACACGTTTATTGCTTCCTTTGCCGTAATCTGGAAACCAGTCTCAAGGTAACTGGACAGTCCATACCTTGAGACATTTTAAAATACACTTCTAAATACAATTGCTATCAACAGCCATTGAGATTCTACCAGAATCCACCACTTTTCTTGTTGACCGGCACTAAGATGTTATTCCCAAAATGAACAAGAGATAGGAGCAGAGAACCTCGCTTGGAGATTTTTTTTTACATTGATTATATTGTACTTTGGAGCAAGTTTCAAAAAAATATTATCAAAGGACTGAAATTATATAAAGTATGTTTCTTTCATTGCAGCTAATCTAGCAATCAGTAATAAAAGATAACTAGAAAGTCCTTATATTTAAAAGTTATAAAATACACTTCTAAATAACCCACAAATTAAATTAGAATTGCAGTTAAAAATAATTTGAAGTGAATGATAATAAAAGTAGTACATAAAAAACACTCTGGGAAAAATGTATTGATAAATCCACACATGAGGGACAAAGCCTGATAATTCACAAATTTTGCATCATATTGCAAACCTGAAATAAATAAATTAAATCCAGAGACAGTGAAAGTGTGGAAACGTGCAAGTAGTGATGTCTGGAAGGGTATACACTTTTTTTCACTGAATGATTTTTTATTGTGATTCTATTACAATTTCCCATTTTTTCCCTTTTGTCCTCCTCTACGCATCCCACCTCCCACACCCCCACCTTGTTTAGCAGCATATATACTTAATATAATAGCAGTTATTACCTGTTTGGGTAGGATTTTCAATTATTTTTATTTTTCTATATAATTTAAGTAAGTAGCAACAAAAAAATGGCCATTTCAGTTTGGGCTTAAAACGTACTAGAGGAAACCGCGGTAGGATTTGGGTAGGATTTTCAATTATTCTAGTCTGTTGTGGTGACAACACCAGAGGCCTTTTCTTTGCTCGACCAGCCTGATCTCATTGTTCAGAGCGGCTCCTTTTCCAATTGTCACTTCTTCATATGCAAATGCAGCCCAGCAAAGAGGAAATGAAGGTCTAGACCAGAAGTCCTGTAGATGAGAGGAGAAGCCTTAAGCAGCACAGCAGGAGAGGGAGTTTGCCCCAGGGCTGCCTCACCTCAGGGCCTCCTCTCAGCCCTAATGCTACGTAACTAAGAAGCAGCACTATTGAGTTGATACGCAGTGTGCTGCTTCATAATTCACCTGTGACAATACTGAGCTTCTTAACAACCCTTCTGTACTCACAGCCATTGTGTATTAAAAGTGAGGTATTTGCATGAAAGTTTCCTTCTTCACTACACCCCAACCTTGGGACTCCTCTTGGTATTGACTTGGAGCCAACAACTATCAATTTATAGAAATGCACATGGACCCCACACACAAACCCAGAGACCCCAAAGCCACACTCAAAGAGACCCGAGATCCGACACCCATAGCCAAATAGATTCAAACCCAGGCCACTACCTCAGAGACAGGACCCAGATCCATAACCGAGACCCACCAGCCAGACTCCAGAGTTGGAGCTGGACAATGAACCCTAGTTGCCAAATGCCAGACACAGAAGCTGAACCACCCTAGTCAGGGCTTATATTTTTAATCACATTACTATAAATGACCTTGGATCCAGTACTTAAATATAAAATTCATTGTTTTTATAATAAATGGTTTTCATCTCTCAAACAGTAACTGTGTGACACAGCATATTTTGCACTGTGGAAATGTTCCTGCTGGAACAGTTTTGGATTCAAATTGAACACTTTGGGTGGTCAAGGTGTTATTAGGATTAGGAAGGCAGCACAGGCCACTGGATGTAATGAAGATGTGCAGGATTTTTGTTGAGTCACTTTTAAATGCATACATATATAACCAACCACTTCTCATTCATTCTTTTATCTACAAAAATATCTATCGATAGGTTTCTTTTAAGTAAAAGAACTGACACATTTTAAATGACATGAAGGAAAAACAAGTTTTCCCCTGAACATTGCCCAGACTCTGATTCCTGTGACTAGTCCCTGCGTCTCCTTTCAGCACATTTTCTTGCCTGGGTTTGTTGGTTTTTTGGGGTTTTTTTTTAACAAAATTTGTTTTGCAGGATACTTTTCTCACATAACAACATTACTTAGAAATTATGCTCTGTTAAAATCCATTAAAACCACCTTACAAGGTTTTATTTCTTTAATGAAATAGCATATATTCTCACCCATTTTTAACATTCTATAATATTTGACAGTGTGACCAAATCATAATTTAACAAATTCTCCTCTACTGAAACCTTTAAGATTATATCTGTTATTATATAAATGTTGGCTACCATATTTTAAATATACTTCATTTCATACACAGGGAATCATAACTGGGGATAATTTTTATGCTTTTCTTTTAATTTAATTTATTAATTTGAAAGAGAGAGAGTTGTTCCACTTATGTATTCATTCATTGGTTGCTTCTTGAATGTGCCCTGACTGGAGAATGAACTGACCACCTTGGCATATAGGCAGGACACTCTAACCACCTGAGCTACCAGGCCAGGGCTACTAGGGGAAATTTTCAAAAAGTGGAATTTCTGGGTCAGAGGGTATGAGGATGTTATTTCTGGATGGCTATTTTTAAAATGATCACTGGAGAGTCTGCAACAAAGGACCCTTCCCCGAGTCTTTCAGAGCAAGGACACTTCTTCTGCTTGCTCATCAGCCTCAGAGATTTCAGGAATCCTCTGGATCCCTATACAGGCCACCCAACTATGTGGACCTTAAAAACATAGCAGTCAGTTATTTTAACAACAGATAAGGGGTTTATTGAGAAACAGTAAAAAAAATGCAATTTAGGACAAACAAGCTGTAGCAAAAGTCATAGGCAAGTTCCACAAGTAAAGAAGAGGAACATTACTTTGCAGGGAAAAAGGAGGAAGTTGGGAGGGGTCACTTCAAACAAAAGTGCAGTGCAGAAAATCCTCAGGTCAGGGTGATGATGGTTTCTCTCTGGCTGAGTCGCTGGGGAGTCAGTTTCTCCTGGGAGCACACAGTACGTCTATATGTTGGGGCCTGTGCCAGACAATTTTTCCTGTAATTGACCCTGGGTGGTGCTATGTGACAGCACCCCCACGGACCCCCAACTCCATTTTAGTGAGGTTTCCCTTTTTGCAGTTTCACAGTAATAATTAGTTGGCTCATTTCCAGTCCATGCAAATCATGGTATATTTATGTGCTCAAAACGAGGTAAGGACCAGAGACGCTCTTTCCATTTTATCCTGTGAAAGCTGATAGCAGCGAAACAGACCCTGCTCTTCGGACCCTGGTCCTCAAATTCGATGTGTTATTTTTACGCAAAATACTTGTAAGTTTTTTCAGTATTTTTAAATTTATTTAGTTTAGTTTTATCTTGTCTTCCTATTTCTTTTTTTTAGTTATATTTTATTGATTATGCTATTACAGTTGTCCCATTTCTCCCCCATCATTCCCCTCCACCCTTCACCCCCTCCCACCCACATTCCCCCCTTTAGTCCATGTATCATAAGTTCTTTAGCTTCTACATTTCCCACACTATTCTTGCCCTCCCCGTCTATTTTCTACTACCATCTATGCTACTTATTCTCTGTACCTTTTCCCCCTCTCTCCTCCTCCCTCTCCCCTGTTGCTAACCCTCCATGTGATCTCCATTTCTGTGGTTCTGCTCCTGTTCTATTGTTTCCTTAGTTTGCTTTTGTTTTAGGTGTGGTTGTTAATATCTGTGTGTTTGCTGTCATTTTACTGTCCTATTTTTATATTCTTTTTCTTAGATAAGTCCCTTTAACATTTCATATAATAAGGGCTTGGTGATGATGAACTCCTTTAACTTGAACTTATCTGAGAAGCGCTTTATCTTCCCTTCCATTCTAAATGACAGCTTTGCTGGATTGAGCAACCTTGGATGGAGGTCCTTGACTTTCTGACTTGGAATACTTCTTTCCAGCCCCTTCTTGCCTGGAAGGGCTCTTTTGAGAAATCAGCTGACAGTCTGATGGGAACTCCTTTGTAGGTGACTGTCCCCTTATCCCTTGCTGCTTCTACAATTCTCTCCTTCATTTTAATCTTGGCTAATGTAATTATGATGTGCCTTGGTGTGTTCCTCCTTGGATCCACCTTCTTTGGGGCTCTCTGAGCTTCCTGGACTTCCTGGAAGTCTATTTCCTTTGCCAGACTGGGGAAGTTCTCCTTTATTATTTGTTCAAATAAGTTTTCCACTTGTTGCTCCTCCTCTTCCCCTTCTGGTACCCCTATAATTTGGATGTTGGGACGTTTAAAGATGTCCTGGAGATTCCTAAGCCTCTCCTCATTTTTTTGAATTCTTGTTTCTTCCTTGTCTTCTGTTTGGTTGTTTCTTTTTTCCTTCTGGTCCACTCCATTGATCTGAGTCCCAGTTTTCCCCTCATCGCTATTGGTTCCCTGTGCGTTTTCCTTCATTTCACTTATTGTAGCCTCCATTTGCTCCTCTAATTTACGACCAAAACCAACCAATTCTGTGAGCTTCCTAATCACCAGAGTGTTGAACTGTGCTTCTGATAGGTTGGCTACCAGTGCCCAGTGCCATGAGCTCTGCATCTGATAGGTTGACCACCTCCTGGTCGCTCAGATGAATTAGCTCCGGGACCGGTCTGTTCTTTCTTTCCAGCCATCCTTGTTTTTTTTTTTGTTTTGTTTTGTTTTTTGTCTGGTCGTGGTTACTATGAGGGGTGGAGCCTTAGGCCTTCACCAGGGCAGGGCCACCCAGTGGCTGGGTTGTGATGCTGGATGTGGGGGTGGGGTCTGAGAGGGAACAATGGCACTTGTTCCATGCTGTCTCTCGATTCCAGTCCTTTTAGCCTCTTTCCCCAAGCAAATTGGGCCCTTCTGGTGCTGATCTCCATGTGGGTGGGCCTGCACACGCTCCAGGACCCTGTGGGTCTCCCCAACGGACTCTCCTGTGAGGCCGGGACTCCCTCCTGGCACCTCAGCCCCTACAAGTATTTTCAATGGGTGCTTTTAGGCTTCACTTCCCAGTGCTGGGGCCCTGCATCGTGTAGTGTGTCTTGCAGCCATTTTCACCTGGCTTACCTATGCATGAATGTGTGCCCCACTTGGCTTCATGTTTGGCAACGAGGCTGCCTGTGTACCTGGAGTGACTGCGTGCCCAGGACCACCACCGGCTTATCCCGCGGCCATCCAACTGGGGAGACCATGGACTCCGCCAGCCGCTGACTCCGCCCCTCTTACCCTGCTCGGTGAATCCTTGTTGTCCGACTCCGGCACAATTCAATTTTCTCTCTGTTCTGGTTGGGTTTTCTTTTTTTTTTTTTGTTCTATATTTTTGTTGTCCTTAATCTTGGTTGTGAGAGGAGGCACAGCATGTCCAGCTACGCCTCCATCTTGGCAGGAAGTTGTCTTCCTATTTCTGAAATGTTTTTACACCTGAGTTACTTAAACATACCTATTACTCATAATGCCACTTCTTTGAGACATGAAATTCTCCCAGTATGTTTTCCAGTATACTCATTATGTCATTCGTTGTGTTTAAATATTTGAGCCCTCTGGGGCGTATTCTGTGTTTATTAATTGCGTTGTCACAATTTACTGACTTAAGTTTCCCCGGAATGCAATGCAGTCTAGACCACGTCCTCACTGCTTATGCAGCTCTAGCTCAAAGTGGGTTTGAAAAGGGGGGGTTCGGACGGGCCGAGATGTAAGCTGGGGGTCTCGACCACAGTCTGGTGGAACATAGACACTTTGTCAGGCAGCAGGAGGGCCACGTCCACCCTAAAGCCCGGCCGCGGCTCGGGGCTCCCACGTCCTGTGGGGTAGGTTCCTCACCGGCTGCAGGAAAACTAGCCACAGAAACCGCCAACCCGCGGTCCTCGCTGCAGGCTCCAGGACAGGCGCTCGGGAGACCCAGGGTAGCCAATCCCCGCGGGGTGAGGCGGGTCTTCCGCCTGCCGGTTCCGAACCAAGCAAGCCCCGCCCCCTGCCCCGCCCTTTCAGCGTCTTCTGACCGCCCATTGGCGGGCAGGGCCGGGGGATCCCAGCACTGATTGGTGGATTGTGCCCAGGATGGAACCTCCTCCCCAGGGCGCGAGCCCGGGAGCTCTGAGAGGACACTCGGCCGAGGTGGGCAGCGAAGCAGGGGCCCCCGAGGACTGACCGGTAAGCAGGCATCCTTGCCATGTGGAACCCTTAGCCTCGGACCTTCAAAGTCCAGCCAGGGAGACCCCAGATGCCTTTATCCTGAGGGGTCATAAACCCCTTCAGCATCGAGGGGCCCGCGTCTGCTAACCCGGCGGACCCCACATCTCCTGACCCCCAACGCTTAGACCCCCGAACAGCTTGAAACCCCAGTTCCCCTCAGCTCCGGGCACCCTACCCGCAGCTCGCCCGGAAAGACCGAATCTCCCCAAACTCAGAGACCCCGAATGCCGTCGTCCTGGAAACTAACTCGGTGGTGGGGACCCCGAAGCCCCTCTATGAGACGCCCCAAGTCTCCCCAGCCGCAGAGGCCTGACCCTCCCCCCAGGCATTCTGAGTGTCCTCAGCCCGGAAGACGCGGGCTTGTGTCTTGAGGGACCCAAGGCGCTCAGCCTGAGAGACGGTGGTCTGCCGGGGCCCGCGCCTGCGTGTCGTGCGGGATTCTCCGGAACCCGGGTGCACCTCCGAGCCCTTCCCTGGGAAAAGCGCGTTTCCTGGCGCCGCCACAGGCCCGCCCGGCCGACGGGGCCCCTCAGACGCCCGGTCAGCGGAGGCTGCGATGAGCTGGGGCGGGGGAGGAAGGGCCGGAACAGGGACCCCCCCCCCCCCCGCAAGCTCGCCAGCCCCTCCTCCCGCAGGGCCCCACGTCCCCTCTCCGGGCGCCCTACCAGCCGGGAGAAAGGCGTGCGGCCCTCTCAGCGCCTTCTCCTTCCACAGGCGCCTGGGACTCGGGGCACCATGAACCCCGACGGGGGCCCGCAGGAGCGCCCTGAGGGAGAAGCGGGGCGCACGGGGCGGAACCCTCAGGTGAGCTGAGGGGTGAAGCGTGGGGACAGAGCTCCACAGAGGCCCGGCCCTCGGGGTGACCCTCACTGTGCGAGTGCAGAGCGCTGGTGGGAGAGACGGGACTCCGCGGGGCAGGTCCGGTCAGGGAAGTGGGAGAAGAACCCTGGGACGCACCCAGAGGAACAGCCACTCGTGGACCCGGGACTCGAGTGCTTGCGGCACAGAGACCACCGAGGCCCCTGCCTGCTCCCTGCACCCGGGGGCAGGGGAAAGGCCCGCCGCGCGTTCTCACTGCATCACTGAGTTCCTGGTGTTTCCACTCTCCTCTCCAGGCCGAAGAAGCTTTGAAAGACGCTTCCCTCTACTTCTCCAGGGACGAGTGGGCAGAAGTGGGGGACTGGGAGAAAGGCCTGCACGTGAACGTGAAGAGGAACTTGGGCACTCTCATCAGCCTAGGTAGCGAGTGCGCAGGCGCTGGGCCCAGGGGCCTTTTGAATCCGCCAGGCTGCTGGGCTAGCTCCTGCTCAGGCGGCTCCATCCGCCTGCATCTCCCTCCTGCGTGGACACCGATGGGGGCATTTGCTCCTTCGGTTCAGAGAAGGGCTGGCGCTGGTGGTGCAGCGCTCACAGCATCCCGTTGTAGACTCTCCCATCCCACCCGAGCCAATCACAGGGCTTCCTGGAGCTTGTTCTTCCTCCAAGCTCTTTGCTTTCAGGACAAAAGTTTTGTCTCTTTCTAGGTCTCAAGATCTCTCGACCAGCTTTCATGTGTCACCGCAGGCAGGCCACTGAGCTCCAGGAGGAGGACCCTGAAGACTCTGATGAAGAATGGGCTCCGAAGCAGCAAGGTGAGGGGCAGGAGGAACTGGAGCTGCCCTCCTGACAGGGACCTGGTTTAGGTCAGGCTGCATCTCAGGAGTTAACCAGGGAGCAGGGTTTGCTTGTCCTTCAAACAAGCAACATGCAAAACAGTGTATTGTACAGTGAGGGGCTGTTCCTGTAAACTTTCAAGTGTGCAAAATAATCATATATATTTATAGATACATTAATAGTCAGTAAATGTATAAGAACATACAAGTGAATAAGAAATAACTAATTCAGAATAGTCATGGCGCCCGATGGCCTGCAGGGAGACAGACAGGACACAGTATTAATCATGGTGATTACAGGAGTTGGGGGGAGGGCCAGGGTAGGGAGTGATTGATCACTGTATCATTTCCAAATGTCAGCTATGGTGCCATTCTGTCTAGTGTCACGAGTGTTCAGTTGGAAGGGTCAGTCTACTTTCATGGGTCTGGGGCTGAAACACAGCTGAAGTCAAGATGTGATCTGTAACTTGACTGGAACTCTATTTCCGTGGTCAACAGTGCTGGATCGGACAGGTCCCGAGGGAAGGCAATGGGGGATTGAGAAATAAAGAGACGAAGTCAAAGCGGGGTCGGGTGGACTCCCTTCTCTGGGATGCAGAGGGGGGAACTGTTTATTGGTGAAGTCAGGATGTGTGTATCGAGGAAACTTTAAGGCAGAGCATGAGAAAGACAAACCGCAAGGCTAGGTACATTTTATTTTTGAAGAACATTTGCTGCTCCTTCTTGGTACCACTGTACCAAGCAGATATAGCAAGCAGCCAAGACATGCATTTCTTCCAACAATCTATCAGGCAGTCTTCCGTGGCCTAGGGCAGCTGTGCTGAACCGGAGGCCTGCTTCACACTCCCTTGGCACACATTATCCTGCTTGGCTCTCCACAAACAGACTGTGGATGCTGACCAGAGTCTAATGATTAAGGAAGGGCATGGGTGGCCAGTATGTGCACAGGGGGGAGGAGGATACCAGAGAAAGGAGGCAGGGTGGTCCTGGTGCCGTTAGCCCAGACAAGGCCAGTTTGAATGAAGAAAACGGTGGAGAAAGGGTTATGTTGAAGACATGGAGTTTCTGTGCAGTTACTTTTATTTCATTTTTCTCAGGAGAGGCAAACTTATTTTTCAATAAATGTAATGGTTATGAACATAGGGTGAGGCATAGATGACACCTTGTCTATTTTTTTATCATTCTAATGAAATCAGTGGATGGCTCCAATAGAAGCATAGGCCTTAATGATACCTCAGTAACATTTTCCAATCATCGTGGGATTGTTCTTGGACTACTCTCATTCAGAATTCTGTGTCCCTAATAAGAATCTCCAGATTTTGGAAACATTTTACAACCAAAACACTGATTTCTTGTCATCTTTCAGTGAAACCTTGGGTGGCCTTCAGAAGGGAACAGAGGAAACACCAGAAGGTGAGTATTTCCCAAATCCTGTTGACAAGAAAATTTTCCTCATGGATAGAAATGCAAGTAAAAGTAGGAAAATGCAGAAAGTATCCTAGGACCTGCCACCTTCCTTTCCCAGTCTCTTCAACACATTGTCCAACATTATCTTTTTTTTTTTTTTAAGATTTTATGTACTGATTTATTTAGAGAGAGGGGAATGGAGGGAGAAAGAGAGGGAGAGAAACATAAATAGGTTGCCTCTCACACGCCCCCAAGTGGGGGACCCGGTCCACAACACAGGCATATGCTCTGACTGGGAATGGAACTGGTGACCTTTCAGTCTACAGGCCAGCGCTCAGTCCACTGAGCCACACTAGCCAGGGCTCATCATCATCTTAATAGTTAACAACTACAGCAACAATGGTAACTAACACTTGTTTCAGACTTTAAGAATTCTATATGAATAAACTCACTTAAACATTACAACCACCTGGTGAGGAAGGTACTGTAACTGTCACCATTTGCAATGAGGAAAGTGAGCTTTCAGAGATACAGAAATGTTTGATTATATGTCTAAGATCACAGTATCAGTGGTAGTGCAATATAACCCATAGTTGTTTCTCTAAACCACTTACAAACTCATTAAAACTTTCATGGTTTTACCCTGGCCACCGAGATCCAGTTGGGTGTCATCCTGCAAAGCGAAAGATCACCAGATTGATTCCTGGTCAGGGTGCCTGCCTGGGTTGTGGGCAAGTTTCCCGGGTGGGGTGTGAGAGGCGACTGATCAATGTTTCTCTCTCACATCTATGTTTCTTTCCCCCTCTTTCTCCCTCCCTTCCCCTCTCTCAAGAAAATAAACAAAATCTGTTTTAAAAATTAGAAAAATAAAACTTTCATAGTTTTCTAAAGTTTACATTGTCTTATCCATGTGTCATTACATCATTCGTCTGACTGATGATTTCAACTGAAGTTGTTTTCTGCTATGCTGAAGTGAGAGATTCACTAAGACCCTCTGAGTAAGGAAAGTGTACAATGCGTAGGCAGTTTGTACAGTGATGGTCCCAGATAAAGAAGAATGTAAATTGTCCAGGATCACAGCCTCCCACTCTAATCAAAGAGTATCTCCCACCCCTGAGAAGCTTCAGGTTTCATGATTGAGAAACAACAAATAATAAAATGATTTAAGGACTTCATATAGGTTACACACTCTTCAGTACAAACTCATCCATCCGGAACTGATTTCAAATGCTGTATCTTGTAAGGTGAAGTAACTGCTGCTTTCTCTGAGTTCCAATGAGGCCACTCTTTCCTGTTTAAAATAATTTGTTCCGCCTGCCTACCTCTGCATTGTGAGCTCTTTAAGAAGCTGGTCCATACCTGAGATTTCTCATAGGTCACAAGCCCAGATCAGGGCCCCTGAGGGCCCCCGAATGTTTATTGAATGAATGATTTCATAATTACAACTTAAATTAGAAGATGATCAATGAATGCTGAAGGTAATTTCTGTGAGATCTAAAATATGGAGAGAGCTGAGGGAAAAATTGATAGCAGGACTGTACTCACATTTGTAATGTATTACAGAATTCACAAAACACTTTGGTGAGCATTATTTAATTGCATGTTCAATATAACATTGAAAATTAGCATGTTATAGATCATAAAACTGAAGACAACTAGCTACTGATACAGCCTTATTCAAACAGAATTGGTGGGAAACAGCTAATCTAACTACAAATATTCTTTCTAAGGTATTGCAAATTTTATCACCATGTTATTTATTGTCTAGATATGTTTCTACCAACTCTTTATTCTCTTCCCAATATCCTTCACTCTCAATATTATAGAGACAGTTGAAAGAAAAGAGCCATAAGGCATGAGTTCTAATCTTGGGTTCATTACCCACATTAGCCCTATCCCCTCTATATTCATACTCCCTAGGTTTTTCCAAGGGTTGAAGCATTTAATTACATGCATATAAAATGTACATAAGCCTTAAAAAATTAAATACATGTTATCTTTTAATATGTGACTCTTGTATTGAAGGCAACATCCAGGGTGCCATTAAGCAATGAATGTAGTTTGAAGGAATTGTCAAGAACAGCAAATTTGATGACTGCAAGTGACTCAGAGCATGCCCAGAAACCAGTGTCCCCTCCTGAAGAACCATGTGCCTTTGGAAACACACTAGGCAAAAACTGGGTAAGAGAAAATAATTTGGAAACTTTAGTTCCTCTAAGTCCTGTAGAAGGGCTGAAAAGTATGACCTAGGAATGTGGGGTGGATGTTGGATAGGCCTAGATTTAAGCTGGGCTAAGCTGAGACTGAAGTTAATGGAGCTTTGCGCAAATCCTATAAATTATCTGAGCTCCCAAATGCTAGTGTGTAAAGTGAAGGTAAAGATACATCACTTATATACTGTATGAAAACACTAAATTAAATTTAAAACAACTGACACATGCAACTTGTCCAATAAATCCGTCTGTGATAATAGCAACCACACTTCATTGGTGTTGTGTGCCCAGGCCTTTACTCAATGCCTAATGTGCACTCCATAAATATTTTATGAATGATTCAAGGTTGGCGAGTTAAACCTGGTAATCGGAAGATCTAGAAACCAAAATTGAATCAGCCATCTGTAGTTAGTGTGGAGTCTTCGTCTTCTGAACCAATAGTTAACAGTAAAATACCAGAGTATGCAAAAGGACAGGTAATAATTTGATCAGAGAAGACTGTGTGTTATCTGACAAAATAGGAACTAACACTCCACACCCCACCGACCTTGCTCACCTGCTCTTCTCCAAGTCAGAACTCAGAAGAAAGGAGATTGACATGAAGATGTACAGCCTACAAGAAAGAAAGGACTGTGTGTACCAAGAGGTCAGCGAGCCCCAGGACGATGACTACCTTTGTAAGTGGCCCTCACTTCTAAGAAGCATGTTATGATATAATGATTTCATCTAGTCCTTTGGTCCCCAAATCGTTCCCTTCCTCTAGTGACCTGGAGTACAGGATTCAGTCTCAATGATGTGAGTGCGGGACTCCCTCTGAAGCTCTTTATGTCCAGGAACATGCGCTATCCCTTCCCTAACCCCTGTTGTTCTCGCCTCCAGATTGTGAGAAGTGTCAGAACTTCTTCATCGACAGCTGTGCTGTGCATGGGCCCCCTACATTTGTAAAGGACAGTGCAGTGGACAAGGGACATCCCAACCACTCAGCCCTCACCCTGCCCCCTGGGTTGAGAATCGGGCCATCAGGCATCCCTGAGGCTGGGCTTGGAGTGTGGAATGAGGCAGCTGACTTGCCAGTGGGTCTGCACTTTGGCCCATATGAAGGACACATCACAGAAGATGAAGAGGCAGCCAAGAGCAGATACTCCTGGCTGGTGAGAACTATTTACCACTTCCACTCGGGGTTCCCACATTCCTCAGGATTCCCACATTCCTTCTGGGGCTTGGAGGGACCTCACCACTTATGTGCTAGACATGGAGGGGACAATATGGTTAGCTCTGTGCACTGACTGGACTTTACATGAACACAGAGCTCCTGTTTAAGGATCAGAAGGTAAGTGGGAGCAAAGTGGTGCAGACACAAAGCAGTGCCTCCTCCCCTTGTGGGGCTCCTGCTCTGATTGGACAGGTAGACTCAGATGTGTATGTGATGAGTAAGAAAAATATCATGTGATCACAACTGTCCCCATGCAGTCTGGAAAAACTTTGATGACAATAGAGTAAAGTAATTCTTCTATCACCTCCCCACCTAAAAAATAAAAGTTCTTTAACTTCTTTTCTGAAACACAGATCACCAAAGGGAGAAACTGCTATGAGTATGTGGATGGAAAGGACAAATCCTGGGCCAACTGGATGAGGTGAGGTCAGCAGGTCTCTGGGTGCCAGAGGGGACACTCACCCCCCACAGGCCCATATATCTTTCCCTCTCATCATGCCTTGCTCAGTGGTCTCCCTTAATCCTTTTTTTCTCTTTCTCCATACAGTGTTCTTTCATTTCAGGGGACATTTAGGGAAAAAGTACAGCATATGTCCTCAAAATATAAAGCTCTCTACTAGACCCAACTTGGGCACTGGAAAGGACCTTGAAGAGCCTAGATTCACCAGGGACACTGGATTACACTTTAATGTATCAAATGTACATTAATTAAGCACTTAGTATGTTCCAGTTTAGATGAAGGAATACGTTACTTAAACAGATCACACAACTCATACCCTCATGGAGGATATCTCACAGGCAGACATAAAACAATTGCTTTTAGGAAGATTTAACTATCATTTCCAAGAAGTGCACAGTGTCAAGATAGCACAAACCTAGGATGGCCTAAACCTGTGTGGACAGCAAACCATCCCAGCCTAACTTAAAACTAGAACTGGGTTCTGAGACCTTCAGGGGAATGGTCATGGGCCCCTTTTCTGAGAGGGGCTCTCTTTTATCAGGGTTAACAATGAATCAACGACTATTGTTCTGTTGTATTCTACTGAGACAAAAAGACCTCCAATTTTGTATGGTAACCTTGGGGAGGCAAGTGAATGTTACCCTAAATAAAGTGTAGGGGGGTTGGACAAAGGCCTCTTAAGAGAAAATAAGATGTGGGCTGAGTACTGAATAATTAATGAGCTAATTTAGAAGCAGAGCCCTAAATCAAATGTCAGGTTCTGTGGTATGAGACAACTTGATTTGGAGTTTGGAGAAGCCCAGGTCACTGGATATTATGGCCAATCAGGGTGGAGGTTAAGTCTGGAACTGGGTTTTAGAAAATGGTATCAGGCAGGATGAACACTGCAAGCAGGACTTGGAGGTGGAAATTCACATGACATGCTGACAGATGCTCAGACACTTAACAGAAGGTTCCCCAGGAGCACTAGGAGCAGTGGGCAACATCAGAGCCTGAGGGCCTTAAGAATCAGTGAGGAGCTGGACATGGATGTAACAGGTCGTGGGAACTCATCACTGTGGTTTTCTTTCCCTTTATCTGCCTCAATCCCAGGTATGTGAACTGTGCCCGAAATGATGAAGAGCAGAACCTGGTGGCCTTTCAATACCACAGGCAGATTTTCTACCGAACCTGCCGGGTCGTCAGGCCAGGCTGTGAGCTGCTGGTCTGGTGCGGGGATGAGTACGGCCAGGAGCTGGGCAGCAAGTGGGGCAGCAAGTGGAAGAAAGAGCTCGCAGCTGGGAGAGGTAGGCAGCCCTGTTCTTCAAACAGAAAAAAAAGAGAATTCTCCATAGAAATATTCATGATCCAACTCCTAAGTAGAGTAAAATCCACTCTGAAATCAGCAAAATTTCAACTCAAGTGCTTCAGAAATTCACAATTCATTCATGCCTTTGACTCTTAGGCAAAATTTTTATATTTTTTATTTTATTTTAAAATATTTCATGCACAAAATACACAACTGCTTTTTTAAAAGGTTTTATTTATTTATTTTTAGAGAGAGGGCAAGGAAGGAGAAAGAGGGAGAGAGAGAAACGTTAATGTGTGGTCGCCTCTGGGGACGTGACTTGGCCCGCAACCCAGGCATGTGCCCTGACAGAGAATCGAACTGGCAACCTTTAGGTTCTCAGGCCCACAGTCAATCCATTGAACTACACCAGCCAGGGCCACAACTGCTTTTAGTGCTGTGAGGCTGAGAGACAAAAAAAAAGTTTTCAAGCACTGACTAGCTCTCTCAACAAGGTGGTTTTTCTGACATTTTTATTACTGTTTCTTCTTAATTTTCCTCCACACTTTTTTTAAAATTATATTTTATTGATTATGCTATTACAGTTGTCCCATTTTCCCCCCTTCATTACCCTCCACCCTGCACACCCCCTCCCACCCACATTCCCCCCTTTAGTTCATGCCCATGTGTCGTAAGTTCTTTAGCTTCTACATTTCCCACACTATTCTTGCCCTCCCCCTGTCTATTTTCTACCTACTATCTATGCTACTTGTTCTATGTACCTTGTCCCCCTCTCTCCTTTTCCCACTCCCCTATTGCTAACCCTCCATGTGATCTCCATTTCTGTGTTTCTTCTGCTGTTGTAGTGGTTTGCTTAGTTGGCTTTTGTTTTAGGTCTGGTTGTTAATACCTGTGAGTTTGCTGTCTTTCTACTGTTCATATTTTTTATCTTCTTTTTCTTAGATAAGTCCCTTTAACATTTCATATAATAAGGGCTTGGTGATGATGAACTCCTTGAACTTGACCTTATCTGAGAAGCACTTTATCTTCCCTTCC